>PVHX01024535.1:0-23823 GCA_004024805.1 Geosciurus inauris
ACATATATATATATATATATATACACATACATACACGTTTTTCTTTTCTCCCCATTTCTTTCTCGATCAGCAACTGTTTTAGCTAAAGCTATCACTGTTTCTCCATAAACATACCTCAGAGCCTTCTCATTAATCTCTCTCCAAACCATGCTTTACAAATTCTAACCAAACTGGCCCTTTAAAACACTAATCTGATGTTGCTCCCATACTAAAGTCCCTTTCATCCTCTGCCTGTTCTTTGGATACATCTCCTGCCCTCAGCCCCACCTTGTCTTTGACTCCCTCCTGCCTTCCAGGGCCCACCTCCTCGTCTGTCTCTTCACTCTTCTAGACAGCCATTCTCCTCTCCTCCCCAGTATTCACACATCCCATCCCCTTGACCTGGAACATCCTTCCCTACCGCAGCCCTTTGCCTCAGTATCTCTACTCATCCTTTATAGAGCTGATGAAGCATCACTATCTTAAAGAAGACTTCTCGAGCCCTCAAGAAGTTTGTTTCCTTCACCTCCTATAGCAGCATCTGCTTCTCCTTGATAAAATGTGTCATACTCGCAATTCAGTGACTGCTTGAGCTTTGCCTAGTTCCTGTTTTTATTGGCCCCAGACTATAAGTTTCATAAGAATAGAAAGTGATTCTCTGTTATTTCCTCTCTTTAGCTCAGTGTCCAGTATGGTGTCAAGAACACAGTCGGCTCAATTAAATGTGTGTTGCGTGAATTAAAACACCCTCACCTATAAATCTGAGTAAATCATAGCAAGAATCTCAGATGTTGTCAAGTGCTCAGTGAAATATGTCCAATTGTACACTGATTTGGGGAATATGATTTGTCACAACCCTTTCAGAAAATAATTTTATGTGACACAGTCTAAGTGTTACTTTTTAACAAGTAATTTCACTTTGAAGGAATATGCTTTAGTATTCTCACAGAAGCTTGTGCACAGATGTTTCTTTTCTCATTATTTTTAATGCTGAAAAGCTATGAACAGCATGAATATCCAACAATAGTTAAGTGAATTAAGGTTGGCACTGAAATAGAATATCATTTTACTATTTTTATTAATGTACATAAAGAATTTGTAATGACTGTGCAATGTTTGTTTTCTAATATTTGTGATTAAGCAATATAAAAATTATTTACATTTTCTCTCTTTTTATCTTTGCCCCTTGGTTCCTTTCATCCCAGGGAGAATTGTTTGATGATGTTCCTGGGTGCTCCTATACCAGAATGGCTTAGCTGAATCTTGAATTCATTCTTAACCATCACCAACCTTAAGTAAAACATATATGTATGTATACATGGAAGTATAGGACAGCACAGGGCCTGAAACAATGGTGTGGATTCATCCGTTCATATCTTGTATTAATATGCACGAATGCAGCATACCTTTGGGTCTCTTCTTGTCAGTGGTGTCACATGTCAGCAGGAAAATAAAGACCCATTCAGAAGATTTGAGAAGGCCACTGCAGGTCAACTTGAAGACACAGGTGTACCTTGCTCAGGTATAGACTGTACTGACAACTGGCCTCTTTTGGTGTGCTTCAAGTGGGTTCTGTAATAGATGGAGAACAAAACCCATCAAGTGTTTAAAAATTAGATGTAAGAGAATGGAAAGATATGATTTCATTGTCTAAATGGGTTTTCATCCTGGAAGAATGGTAGAGTGTATCCTATCAGAAAACCTTTGTCTGAGAGCCTCCTGAGAAATGCTTGCCTAAACATAGAGAAAGATTGAAGCATATAATGATTACAAGACCCTGGGTGATGTGGAAGTGGAGGTAAGTTAGTGACTTTCACAAAGTGGGACCTCTCCACTGTCCAGCCCTCCTAGACTCATGTTCAAGATCTGGTAAAAAGAGGCTGAATTTTAAATGAACAAATATCGTAAACCTATACCACTGAATTCTCTTTAAGATATTGGGAAAAGAGACTGAACTCCTGGCTTGTTCCTCACAATGGTTAATTACATTTGTTTTACTTAAGGTTGGTGATGGTTAAGAATGAATTCAAGATTCAGCTAAGCCATTCTGGTACAGGAGCACCCAGGAACATCATCAAACAATTCTCCCTGGGATGAAGGGAACCAAGGGGCAAAGATAAAAAGAGAGAAAATGTAAATATAATCCAGAGTCAGGAAGGCTGTTTGCAAATGCACATGAGCCACTTCCTAGAGAGTTACCATTCTAATGGAGTAGATTTGGGAAGGAGAATTTGAAAAAAAAGAAGAAAGTTCCAATCATTCCTCACATGAAGATTGAGATTGTAAGCAAAAACAGCTTGATAATTGTGATCCTATTATTCCCATAAGCTGCTATGAACTGGAATACGTGGGTTTTATGAAACAATGGCAGCAACAGTAATTACGTGGTAACCTAGGATAAAGCAATTAATGTAAATGGTGAGAGGAGAAAATCAGTAACAGAATGTCAGTTACGTACTCATAAACAAGGCACTAATGATGGAAAGAACAAAATTAAGGTAAAACAATATGAAAACAAAGAATTAACAATGTAAGAAGCACAGAGGGCAAATGATTTTCTATTTGAAATTGCAACAAATGGTCAAAAGCGTGTCATAATAGTTTAAAGGAAATCAAAACTCTCAAGGCAACCTCAAATGTTCTGCATTTGCTTTCCCAAGGGGTCAAATATTCTTTCTTTTTCTTAAGTGATGCCCATTATTTGTATAGAATGGTGGGTTTCACTGTGGCATATTCATATATACATAAAAATGCGATTTGATCAATTTCACTCCCCAATACTTCTCTATTCTCACTTCCTCTCTCCCCCTGATTTCCTTCATCTATACTAATGGTCATCCTTCTACTTTCATGAGCTCCACTTTTCCTCTGTTTTTCCCCTCTAGCTTCCACATATGAGAGAAAACGTGAACTTCTCTGAGTCTGACTTAGTGCACCCAAAATTACGGTCTCCAGTTCCATCTATTTTTCCCATGGATGACATAATTTCATTCTTCTCTATGACTGAATAAAACTCCATTGGATATATATAACACATTTTTTTTTTATCTGTTTACTTGTCGATGACAACTAGGCTGATCCCATGACTTGGCTATTGTGCTATTATAACATGTGTATGTATATACCTTTAAAGTATGCTGACTTGAATACTTTTGATAAATACCAAGGAGCAGCTTAACTGAATCATATGGTAGTTCTATTTTTAGCTTTTTGATGAAATTCCATACTGATTTCCACAATAGCTGTGCCAATTTACAATCCCACTAACTGTGTGTAGGAGTTCCTTTTCCCCCAAATCCTTGCCAGCACGTTATTTGTCTCCTTGAATGACTGCCTTTCTAACCAGAGTGAGATGAAATCTCAGTATACTTTTGACTTGCATTTCCTTACTATTAAAGATGTTGAATATTGTTTTATATCATTGTTGGCCATTTTTTCTTCTTTTGAGAAGTATCTATACCATTCACTTGCTCTTTTATTGATTGGGTTATTTGTCCTTTCAGTGTTGAACTTTTTGTGCTCTTTATATGTTATGAATACCAATCCTCTGTTGGAAGAGTAACTGGCAAAGATTTTCTCCCATTCTGTTGTCTCTTTGCTCTGTTAATTATTTCCTTTCCTGTGCAGAAGTTTTATAATTTGATTATATCCCACTTATTGATTCTTTCTCTTTCTTCCTGAGCTATGGGGGTCCTATTCAGGGAGTCTTGCCCACACCTATATGTTGAAGTGTTTCCCCTATTTTTTTTTCCTAATGGTTACAAAGTTTTTTGACTTTATACTTAGATCTTTGATCCATTTTGAGTTGACTTTTTTATAGGGTGAGAGATATAGTTTCATTTTTCTATGTATGGATATTCAGTTTTCCCACTATTTGTTAAAGAGGCTGTTCTTTTCTCCAATGCATGTTGTTGGTACTTTTGTCAAGAATCAGATGACTGTGTGGGTTTGTCTTTACATTTCTATTCTACTCGTCTGTGATCTGTTTTTATGACAGTGTCATGCTCTTTTTGTTAATATGGCTCTGTAGAATAATTTGAAATAAGATACTGTGAGGTACTGTGATGCCTTCAGCTTTGCTCTTTGTGCTCAGGATTGCATTGCTCTGGGTATTCTGACCATTCTGAGTCTTTTGTTCTTCCACATGATGATGATGATGATGATGATGATGATTTGCAGAGTGAGGAGTGAACCAAGGGCCTGGAATTTATTAGGCAAGCACTCTACCACTGAGTTACATCTCCAACACTTTCATATGAATTTTAGCATTATTTTTCCTAGTTCTGTGAAAAAAAATCATTGGTATTTTGATGAGGATTATATTGATTCTATAGATCACTTTTGTAACATGGCCATTTTATCAATATTAATTCTGCCTACCTATTTATATGGGAGGTCTTTCCAGTTTCTAGTGTCTTCTTCAATTTCTTCCTTTAGTGTTCTGTAATATTCATTGTAGAGGTCTTTCATTTCCTTGGTTAAATTTATTACTGGGAATTTGATTTGACTTTATTTTGAAGTCTTTCCTGATTTTTTTTTTCAGCAGATCCATTATTAGTATTTAGAAAACCTATTTGGTTTTTGTATGTTGATTTTGTATTTTGCTACTTTTTAAAATTTGTCTGTCAGGTCTTGAAGTCTTCTGATGGTGTTTTTGGTCTTCTAAGAATAGAATTGTATCATCTCTAAATAGGGATTATTTGAATACTTTCTTTCCTATTTAAATCCCCCATTTTTTGTCTTTCCTAATTGCCTTGGTTAAAATTTCATGTGCTATATTGAATAGGAGTAGTGAGAGTGAACATTATTGTCTTGTTCCTGATTTTAGGGCAAATGTTTTGTTTTTCTCCATTCAGTATGATGTTGGCTTTAGGTTTGTCAAATATAGCCTTTATAATTTTGAGGTAAATTTCTTCTTTCTCTAGATTCTTCAGGGTTTTTTTTATATCATGAAAGGGTATTGAATTTTGTCAAAGACTTTTTCTACATCTAACAAGATTCTCATATGATTTTTATATTTGATTCTATTTATGTGGCACATTACATTAACTGATTTGTGTATGTTGAAAAATCCTTGCATCTATGAGATGAAATCAATTCGTGGTATATGATCTTTTTAATGTGTTCTTGAATTTGGTTTTCATTGAGTGCTTTTGCATCTATGTCATCAAGGATATTGGTTTCTAGATTTTTTTTCCTTGAAGTATCTTTACCTTGTTTGGGTATCCAAATGATACAGGCTTCATGGGATGAGTGTTCCCTCCTGTTTTTATCAGCTTTTTCACTGCTATGAAAAAAAAAAAAAAGCTTTGAGAAGAACAATGTAGAGTAGGAAAAGTGTATTTTGGTGCATGGTTTCAGAAGTTCAATACATGATCAGAGGATTCCATAGTTCTGGGCCCAAGGTAAAGCAGGGAATCATGATGGAAGGGCATGGTGGAGGAAAGCAGCTCAGGACATGGCAATCAGGAAGCAGGGTGGGGTGTGGGGAGAGGGAGAAAGTGAGAGAGTTCTGCACTCACCAGGAACAAAATGATAACCCCAAAGCATTGCCCCTGGTGACCCATTTCTTTAGCCACACCCTACATGCCTATAGTTAACACCAGTTAATCCATATAAATGGATTAATCTGCTGATTAAATTACATCTCTATAATCTGATCATTTCACCTCTGAAAATTCTTGCATTATCTCATACATGAATTTTTGGGGGATATCACATATTCAAACTATAATAAATCTATTTAAATTTTGTGAAATAATTTGAGGAGTATTAGCCTTAGTTCTTTTTTAAAGAGCTGGTAAAATTTAACTGCAAACCAACTGGTACTAGGGCTTGGTTTTGCTGGGAAGCTTTTTATTACTGCTTCAATTTTATTGCTTGTTATTGGTCTGCTTAGGTTTTCTATATCCTCTTGGTTTAGTTTTTGTGATCATATGTGTTTAAATATTCATCCACTTAGTCTAGATTTTTCTAATATATTGCAATGTAAGCTTCAAAATAGTTCCTACTGATCCTCCCGATTTCAGTTGTATCTGTAATAATGCATCTATTTTCATCTCTAATTTTATTAATTTGGGTCTTCTTTCCTTTTGCTTAATTTAGTGAGAAGTTTACCAACCTTGTTTATTTTTTTCAGAGAAATAACTCTTTGTTTCGTTGATCCTTTATATTATTTTAGTTCCTATTTCATTAATTTCAACTCTAACTTTTCTTTCCATCTAGTAGTTTTACTTTTGGTTTGTTGTTGTTTCTCTAAGACTTTAAAAGGCATCATTAGGCTGTTTCTTTGAGATCTCTATTATTTTTTAAAAGTAAGCACTCAAAGCTACAAATTTCCCTCTTAGAAATGACTTCACTATATCCCAGAGATTCTGGTATACTGTGTCTGCATTTTTGTTCTACTCTAAGAATTTTCAAATTTTCCTCTTAATTTCTCCAATGATCCAAGTTGGCTAGATATTCCAAAGGAAGAGACAAGGAGAACAGAGAACCACTTCACTCCACTTCTTGCTCTTCTCAGTGTTTGGCTTTTCTAGTATTAACACAGATGCTGCAAATGTTTTTCTCATTAATGGAGTCCTTCTCTTACCCTCTTACCTCCAAGACCCACTTTGAGCCTCAAATCCTCTCTGATCTTCAGTGTCTGTGTTCTGATGTTGGTAATGCCTAATTCATGGGATTTGTGTTGGGATTGAAACTAATGAAAACTCCTTAGAAAATCCTTGTCTATGCTGAATCTGAGTATCTAACATTTTAAGAATGACTATTTTCATCAGCTTTTTATTGCTGTGACCAATATACCTGACAAGGACAACTTAGAAGAGGAAAAGTTTATATAGGCCCCAAGGTTTCAGAGGTCTTAGTCCATAGACAGCCTACTGCATTGCTCTGGGCCCAGGGTAAGGCAAAACCTCAGGGGAGAAGGGCCCAGTAGTGAAAATCTGCTCAGCGCATAGCAGGGTCAGGAAGCAGAGGTGGTGGAGGGGCCACAGGAAACACCTTTCCCAGGAATGCCCCCAGGGACCCACCTTTTCCAGTTGTTCTTCACCTGCCTAGAGTTATCACCCAGTCTATTCAAACTAGGATGAACTGATTAGGTTACAACTCTCACCATCCAATTATTTCACCTCCAAACATTCCTACATCCACAAAAGAGCTATTGGGAGACAATTCATATCTAAATCATAGCAGACTCAGTATTATAAATTTCTCCAAATTGAGGATCATATATGTTGAGCATATCTCTCATAAATCTAATCTCCCCCAGAGTTTTATCTTTTCCAGAATGTCACACAAATGAATTCATATAGTATGTAGACTCTGCAGACTGGCACCTTTCACATATCAGCATATCAGTATGTACTTAAGGTCATACTATGTTTTAGCATGGTTCAATAACTCATTCCTTTTTATTGTTGAATATTTTTTCATCTTATGTATACTGCATTCTGGCTGAAGTTCTTACCTATACCAACACTATCTTCCATCCCTACTTTTGCCACCATCATTATAGGTATTTGGTCATTTTGTTTGTAGGTAAAAATTGGAGAGATTTCCCATCTTATTTTTGCAATTAAAATTCTTTAATCCCCTCCTCCTGTCTTCACATAATTCAGAAGTCCACAAAAGCTTTATTCAAGCATAAAGACATGGGAGCAGAACCCCAAATTCCAATGACTTCTACTTACTTCAATAAGGAAATTTCAGAACCCAGCCTCCTAACAGCCTAAAATCCATGTGATTGCACTCTAATTTCTTCTTATATGACTATCTCTGCTCCATCATGAAGTCCTCTTGCATGTTGTCTAACTGAAATGCCTTGGCTTTGACTCTGGCCCTGGCTGTTCTTAACCTTAGAGCGATGTTCCTCATTACTATTTGACTGACTTAGGCTCTGTGTCTTAGTTCCTAATATCTGCATGTAATAGAAACCATCTAAAGTATCTGTTTAGCTCCAAGTGTCTGAATATGCCTTATGATCTACAATCTTGGGCACCAGCATCCATGTATAGAATCCAATCATTGTTAATTAGGACAAGTGGAGACCCAGACTGGAACACAATTAAGCACATTCTCTTCCTTGAGAGTTTGGGGATAGAACTTTAGATTAAGGACTAAGAACTGGCACTGAAGGATGTGAAAAGAAGTATTCTTGTCTAGGAGTGTCTTTCAAATTTTAGTACATAATTAGTAGATTGTGATGACCAGGACCTTTGGGCAAAAAATAAAACCAAATAATTTATATCATATCAGAACATACTACAGTGCATTGCACATGGTCAGAATAACTATTTCTCCATAAAGTTTATATTTTAGTTGTGCAGTTGTCTGCTCAGGGACAAATATAAAATGTAGTTTGTACCATGGGTCATGGCCCAAAAATAGAAAGACTGTCTTAAAGGAATGTCCACGAACTATAGCTGTCTCTTTTCTCAAATCCTGGTTGTACAGTTATTTTGTGTGGGGCTATGTTAGTTCATTAAGCTCACAGTACTTTTTATGAAGCAACATAACTTTAACTAACATGCTGGACAAGTGATGCCATTTAGACCAGTTCCAGTTCAAGGCCTACTCTTATCCCAGCACCTGTGGATATAATGAAATCACATTGTCTGTAAGCCTGGTGCTTTCTTGCCATGAGTCAGGAAGATTCTCTCTGGAGGATATATGGATGAACAGGAATTGCTGGTGGTTCCTTGGAATTGTTCTGGTAAGAAGGAAGAATCACTTGGTCATTTGGAAAGTAACTAAAAGTCAGAAGAAAAAAACCAAGTTCTCCTGAAATATGCCAATCTTAGGACATGCCTCTCAATATTTTTCTGAATTCTCTTTCTCAAATCCTGGTCTTCTATTTTACACTAGGATTTCTTTTCCAGTGCAGCTGTGAATACAAGATGGACATGCTTAGTAAGGGTCTATAATTGAAACCAATCGTTACTAGTGTTTAGTGAAAAGTCTCTCATATCTGCAAATAGGCTATAAACACAAAGGTAGGGTCTCAGGATTAATATCTGTGCCAGGCGATCCAGATTTCTTGGTCATAATCCAGATTTCTTGGTCTAGCCACTGGCCATTAATAATTATCCCCCAGGTTTTTCAAACTGGAACTAACTAACAAATGCAAGTCATCCACAGGATTGGCAGGACACTGGGTAATTATTAGCAACTGAATTTCTCACAATCTAAAGGAAACCAATTTGTAGTGAGAGGGAATAAAGAAATAAGGGACAAGGAGAAGATTCTGGCAACATGCAAGTGTCTGTTTCTGGTTGACCTGGGGACCATTTGCACCTTTGACTTCCCACACTGATATGAACAATGCCCTGAGGAACCCTCATTAAATGTCATTTTATCCCTAAGCTGGAATACTCATCTTGTGCCACATTTCACACATTGCCTCTGCGGAGTTGTTATCAGGTAGCTTCAGAATTGCTTTAAGTTCTTCAAGATTCAATTACTTTAAGGAACAAACTCTGAGCAAAGAAAAGATATCTTATTACAAAGTGGCTCTTTTTTTATTATTATTTTTTGAAGTTCTAGGTACCCCAAAGATTTTCCTGGGGACCCTTAATAAGACAACTAATTAAAGTTCAGTCTCTGCCACTTCAAATAAAAAAGAAAAATTCTATTATATTAGGGTAGCCTGTCCATGCCTTCCTAAAAGTAAACTTGTACAAAGACTCAGAGAATTACAGCAAAACAAGATATTGAAGGAATTGCAAAAAATTGGCAATATGGAGCATCATGTTGTATATTGGGTTGCCATAGAGAACCATTTTATAAATAAAAAACTGGAGAGAGAGAGTAAGTGACCTCTCTGAAAGAACTCAGATGCTAAATGGTTGAGGTCTGGAGAAAAGGCAGGTCTCTTTGAAACCAAAGTATGAGCTTTTCCCCCAAACCACTTCCACATGTCTGCTGACAAGCAACCTCACCAAGGACAGTTCCTGGATTCTCTGGGCACAGCTCAGTGTCACTTAACCCCAAAATAATGTAGTGCTGGCCCACTCACATCATCTCCCTGGGGAAGACAACTTTTATCACTGTTGGCCTTCACTGGGCCCCAGGCTGTTGGCACTGTTCATAATGACTCCCAGTTAGAACCATTAGTGCATGATAAGGTGTATAATTTATATTGTGAGTTGGAGAGCAAACTGAATAAACTAAGGAATACTTACAAGGTCCTTTCCAAGCCTGCAGCACCTACTGGCCTTTCTTAGTGCCTCCCTCCCCTCCCACCATATGTTTCCATGGAAACAGATGCCTGATGCTCTGAAAAGGCAATTTCATTTCCGACTGGATCTGCAGGTGGAATACCCTAGTGCCTAAAGAGACAGCAGGAGAAATGCACATTTCTGGTAAATAGCTGAGGTGAGCAGTGGGATATAGTAGAGTCAGTAGCAGGAATCCTGAACTAAAGAGATGATGAATTTGATGCAACGATGGATGTGCCTACATCCTTGAGAAAGGCTGAGTGTATGTTTCTCCTACTTCCTCATGACCAGCATTCTCTGGAACCTGGGATTCTGGTTTCTACTGTTTCCCTTCTCTCATGATCTCCTTTCTGAATATGTGCCCTGTGGCATGTACCATCCATCTGGCACAGAACAATCTCAGGGATGCTTCATTTCCCACATTGTTCATCTCTTTAGGCCCACATTTAACACCAGAGGACACTTCCCTGTTCAACAAAGATATTATGAGCTTTGGTCTCAGGTATCCCTGGGTTCAAACTACAGTTTTTTAAAAAATATTGTGATATAAAGGAAAACTTCTAAAAAAATAAATGAACCATGGGAAGGGTTAGGGACTGAAGGGAGGTTTCCCTTATTGAGTCGAGCCCTCTCCCTAGGGCTATATATTCCTCCATCCTCACCTAATGGGCATTTGATCCACATTTAAGTTGTAATTATCAGGACTCTTGTAGCCCTACCTGTTACTGTCAGCTTATTTTGGCTTTGTATCTTTCTCCAAGCATTACCAGTGACCAGCCTTACAACTGGTGCAGCATCCTTAACCCTGGCCCCACTGAGCCTCTATTCTCATATGCACAAACAGTACTGTTCTGACAGCCTCCAGGGCTCAGCCTCATGAGAACAAAGCCTTTTATTGGGGTCACATAAATTATGAGCTTGGTTGAGTCCCCAGTCTCTGCATCATGAGTCAATGAGTAATAGACGACATTCTAGTTCCTTATGTAACTGGAGCCAGCCACAGTTTCCTCTTTTAGGAAAGAGCTATGTACCAGCCAGTTTGCTGATGTCACATACCAGTGGGGAGGGGCACAGACACAGCTGTCCCTTGTACTAACGGCCTCCCTAAGCAGGCCACCAGCTCTCTCTCTGCTTTCCTGTGCTATTTCCCTCATCTCTCTGTCCTCCTTGAACTCTCCCTCTCCTTTTTTTTCTTTCTCTTCACTTTTCCCCCTGCTCTTCATTTCCTGAATGGTCACTCACCCCCTCAATCTTCCTCTTCTTGGCTTTGTATCTCTCTAACTCTATATCCATCGTTTCCTCATCTCCTGGAGCTATAAGCTCTTCCTCCCAAAAGGCTGGAAATATCCTGCAGAGCCCCACCATTCAGCTGCTCTCTCACCATGTTCACACTCCAGAAAAGAAAGAGTGTCATCCCCACTGAGTAATTTGTGTTCCAGGGGACCACAGATACCTCTATGCCAAGGAAACTCAAGTAGCCCCCGGCTCACAGCACAGCAGACCAGTGATGCTCTCAGCACTGCTGAAAGCCCACCCAGAGAAGTCCCTCTATGATGACAGCCTGCCCCACAGGAGATGTCTGAAGATGGGGCTACGCCAACTGCTAGTTTCTTTGTCCCCCATATCATCCCACCACTTCCACCTAAAATGGCTCTTCACAGATACTGTCAAACTGCCTCCTTCTCTTCCCTTTCTCTTCCTGTAGCCAATCCTATGGGTAGGATGACTGGCTACCTTCCTGAAAGCAAGGCCAGAGTCGTTTGCAATCTTGTTCCTCAAAGGTTCTGAGAAGAGCTGTGATCTTGGAAGTGACCTGTATAATTATGCACAAGGGACCACTCACACAGGAACCCCTGAGTGTGGTTATTGGCCTTCCTTCTCACACATAATTTTAACACAAGATTTTTCCATCTATCTGCTAAATTGAAGTTGAAGAAAATGACCTTCCACCAGTGCTAACCATGAGGAGCCCTGGAGGTAAAGGCTGCTGCATCCCTGGATTTGGGTATTACTAATGCCTTCCTCTCAGCACCAGGGACAGCAATTGTGCTATAGCAAGGTCCAGCCTGGGGCCAGAATTGCTCCAGCCTTGCCTGACCTCCTAATCAGACCCTCCATAGCAGTAGCAATGTTAAGGGAGAAAGTACATGACATGATCCCTTCAAACATCTCCATTCACAGATGTGAACTGTAGACACTTGTACATATATCCATGCACATGCATCTGTTTACAGGGATAGTTTTTGGAGAATTTCTAAGATTCAACTGAGTAAAAAAATGTTTCAGAGCACTCATCATAGGACTTGGGAGTAATAATTTATTCCAATCCTCCTTTATTCTATTTAAGCCCTTCTATAGAAGTTAGGAAAGGGTTACTTTCTAAAATCTTTGTCCTGTCTTATAATTATTTTCATTATCTAAATTACCAAAATAGTTTGAAATAAAGATATTCTACCTTCCTGTTTCCCAACACTGGAGGAGGCCAGCAGAATGGAAATAATTGGATAGTGGAAAAATTATTTCTCATTCAGTAAGATAGCTGTACCCACTCAAGTCTCTTTTCTTCTTTTACCAAAAAAAAAATGTTTTATAGCATTTTATGTAGAAGGGAAGATAATAGAAAAATTCTATACAAATCATTGACAAGTTGTTTGTTCCAAGAGGCAGGCAGTTTTCCTTTTAGATACCATAGAAAGCAAGTATTTTGAATATTTTTCTTTGGATATTGTGAAAAATTTTCAACTGCAATTATTTAAATACTTATGAAAAATTTTGGAGAAATCTGTCCCCCAGAAAATGTGTAGGTAAGTATCAGAATGCCTCCTTTTGGAAGGTAGGTTTTATACTAGAACAAGACTCTTCCATTTGATTGCCTGATGAGCCACATTACAGCTATAAAGAGATCCATATACAAAGTACCCCAAGAATATATAAATGAAGAGGAAAGAAGAAGAGGAAGAGAGAAAGATAAGGGAAAAATGAGGAAATTGAGGGGTAAAGCAGGAAAGATAAGAAGGAGAGCAAGAAAAAGTAAAACTGGAAGAGACAAAGGCATGGTTGGCCATACACAGGGAAAGAGACCAATGATCACAGTGAGTTAGAGGCAGGAGCCACAGATGGGGAGGGAGAGGGAGAGAATGAATTATGGAATCATTGACCCTACTGTGAACATGATGGAGCCTTTAAGTTTCTGATTTGTCAGGAAGGTAAACACAGACTTCAGTGGATGAATGAGCTGAAAGAGAATCTTTCACTTTCCTTCTACGAATCATCCGACCAGAGTTGCTTACTAACACCTACAGCTATTCGGCGCCAGGAGCTTGGAGTGACACAAAGTCATGTTTTCCCACCCTTGCCCACCCATTTCAGATGCAGGGACATTACTGAGTATCAGTAAGGGCTCTTCACCCAAAAGATTGGTTTGCTTTTAGAAAAGGTTGAATGAATCCAATTCTGTTGAATATTATGTGCTTTATATAGGGAAGGGATGGTCCCCATGAGATAGTCAGCTTTCCATTACTACAATAAATACCCAGGATAATCAGCTTATAAACAGACAAGATTTGGTTTGATTCACAAATTTGGAGGTTCCAGTCCATGATCAAGTGGTCTCACTGCTTTGGGGCTTGTGAAGAGGTAGCACATCATGGGGGGAGCATGTGCAAAGTAAACCTGCTCACCTTGTGGCCACAAAGCAAAACAGAGATAGAGAAACAGGGAAGGACCATGGGACAACAATCTTCTTCAAGGGCATGACACTAATGACCTGAAGACCATCCGCTAAGTCCCACTTACTGACGGCTCCACACCTCTCTTTAGTGCTATCCTGAGGATCACACCTTTTACACATGTGCCTTGCGGACACTCAAGGTCCAAACTATAGTATTCCCTAATTTCCTTGTATCTTTATCCATTCAACAAATGCTTATAGAGTGACTACTTTGTATCTGACATTATTCTAGGTGTTGATTATATTAGCTATGAACAAAACATACAAGGCTTATGTTCTAGAAAAGGAAGACCAAAATGCAGTTCAAATAAAAAGAGGAATCATTACTGAGAAGAACAAACAAGAAAGAGGATAGAAGGCAATGGGAGGTGCCATTTCAGACTATGTGATTACTGGCCTCTCTCTGAGGAGGGGACATTTGAGCAGCACTTCAGTGAAGTACGGGAGGGAATTATGAAGGATCAATCCTGGCAGAAAGAAGAGTAAGGACAAAGGCCCTAGGCTGGTGGAAGCATACATGTTGCGTGTTTTAGTGAGCTGTTTTGCTGCTGTGACCAAAAGACCTGACAAAAAACAATTTTAGGGAAGGCAGAGTTTATTGTGGGTCTCATGGTTTCAGAGATCTCGGTCCATAGACAGCTGGCTCCTTTCCTTGGGGCTCAAGGTGTGGCAGAAGAGTGTGACAGAGAGAAGTAGCTCTCATGATGATCAGAAGGCAGAGAGAGATTCCACTCACTAGATACAAAATATATACTCCCAAAGTATGCCCCCAACGACCTACATGCTCTATGCACACACTACCCACCTTTAGTTACCACTTGGTTAATCCCATCATGAGATTAATTCACTGATTGGGTTAAGATTGTCACAACCCAATCATTTCTCCTCTAAACCTTCTTGTATTGCCTCACACATGAGCTTTTGGGGGACACTTCACATCCAAACCATAACAGTGTGCTCAAGGAACAGAGAGGACCCCAACATTTCTGGAAAGAAGATGAGTCAAAGCAGGCACCAAATCATTTGTGGCTTTGGAGGGTCTGATATAGTTTTGAAATTTACTTTAAGAGTCATATCAAGTGATTGGATGGGACAGCCATGTCCACATGTTCAATTTATTATAGTCCTTCTGTCTGCAGTGAGAATGCTGTTGAAGGAAGGTCTTACTCTTTAGAGTGAGTCAATACCTGAAGGTAGCAAGACAAGTTAGGACTGTGGCCAGTAACAGGGTATTGTGGCTTGGGGTGTACAGCAGAGGATCTGGTGAGCAGAGCTCAGATTCTGGAAATATTTTGGTCAATCGGATAAGCAACTTGAGAGAAAAGAGAGGAGTAAAGGATTACTTCAGTACGTGGGTCTAAGCAAGAGGATGAGTTGAGGCAATATTTCCTAATTTGGAAGATGTTGGAAGAATGGGATTTGTACATGTTGGGGGGTTAAGTATACAGGTAGGTAGAGTTATAGAACACTTCAAAGCAACTGTGGCAATGTGACGAATACAGCTGAATATGTCTAAAATTCCAGGAGAAGCAAAGAGTGAGAGTCATCAGTATACAGATAATGTTTGAAACCATCAGACTACATAAGGTCAGCAAAGGTACACAAAAGTATGTTGACGAGGAAGAGAGGAGATGAGAGATGAGCCCTTGATATCCAACATATAGGGGTCAACAGGAAGAGGAAGCCCCTGAAGATAAATTAAATCATAAGGCCGCACAAAAGTATAATATCCAGAAAGCAGAGGAAGTCTTTCAGGTAGGGAAAGATCAAAATCAGCTCCAATACTTTTCAAAGCTCAGGTCCCCATCTCCTGGCCAAGGCTGCTAAGTGAGAACCTAATTGAGCAAGGGTGAATTTCTTGTAACCAGTTCTCCTGAAATTGTACCTTTGAGCTTGACTCTAGAAAAATGTTGTCCCTGTGAGACATTAGGACCATGAATACCCTAGAACAAAATTCTCAAGGCCTCTGATAAATGTCAGGGGATGTATTCCTTCCAGAGCAGGGAGTATGGCTGTATGCCATATAGCTAGCTGGGGATTATCACAGATCCTGCGGCCAGAGTAGATCACTGAATCTATTTTATCTCCTTTCTATGATGCTCAGAGCATAAGAATATAGAAAATTTTGGTATTATTTAGGACTACTGTGGTTTATTGAAAGACTCACATACAGTCAGAAAAGTGGGCCAAATCTAAATTCTGGATTATACTTCTTGCTCCTTCAGGCTTTCTGCATGCCCTGAGGGTCACAGCTCCAGGAATGTCACCTGGGCTCTGTGAGTGCCTGGACTCAACTGCAACATGGACAGCTAGGACTCATAGGCGGCCATAATATGAGACAGATAACTGTTGTATTTCCCTTCCTGGTTTTAGTTCTTCCTTGAATAGCCTTCCTGACTCTAAGCTAACTGGAGCATGAGACACAATAAAAATTCTCAAGAATACCAATTCCAGCCTAGACCACCTCATTTCAAAATATTACCACCAGTTACAGAGGGATGATAGGGTGGAAGGTGCTTGCTTCACTAGGAACTATACTTGACCAACCTCTAGGGAGCCTAGTTGAGCACCAAGGCAGAGCTCTGCCTGCAGCATATTGAAAATGGGTTTCTTCTATAACACAGAGACCATCTGCCTTCTCACAAAACTAGTCCTCATGTAAAACATCCCTCTCAGGAAACTCAGTGACTATTTGAATTCTTCCAAAAAAAAAAAAAAAACAAGACACAAAAGAATTTGCAAACTCTGTGGATGTGCCTGAAGCTGTCCTGCAGGAGAGAAGGAAAGGTTGAGTTTACATACCCTATGGCAAAGGGCTTCTAAAGCATCCCCTAGATATTTCTGTTCCAACTTTCTGAATTCCCTTAACCTCAGGCCTACAACCCAGCTGCACCTGCTCCAGCTCAGCCACTCAATCCTAGTGTTCAGAATCCTGCCTCTTTTTCAATCCTATCTTTGTCTCATACATGCTAATCTGGCAATTGTCCTTACTCAGATATTCTGGAGGAGTTGCCTCCAACCTCCAAACCATAAGATGTCATCTTTCCCTATTACAACTGAAGACCATTTCTATAACATCTTCCATTTTGGGGTCAATGTGCTCATGAAGACCTATATCCTTCTGAATGGCATGATCTTTATCTTTTCACATAATCCTGAAACAAGTTTTTTGAGACAATCAATATCTCAGACAATTGCTAACGTTATTTGGAACAGAATAATAAAAACAGCAACTAAGCATTGAGCACCTACTGTGTGCTAGGCATTTTGGTAACCCCTAGCAGTATATCATGTTTTTGTAATATACAAAAAAACTGCAAGATGTAACTACTATCACTCCCACTTTATAGTTGAAGGAGCTGAATTTATATCATTAATAAGAGTCAGAGTATATCATTGTTCTAAGCACAGTGGTTTTGAAGGATAAGGATCAAAGCCTCATGCCCCTCTGAACCTTTCAGTGGTCCAAAAGAGACCTCATCACTGGGTTAGGAGGTCAAGAAACATCTGACCCCATCCTAGCATTCAAAGGGACTGGTGCCCTTAGCACAAGAAGGCAGACTTTGCTTCTTCAAACCTCCTGGGTTCTATATAGTGAAGCAAATTTCTTATCGTTATTTTGGAGCTAGGTTGTTTTTTTTTTTTTTTCTTTTTTAATTATAGACTAGAAGTACTGTGTGTTCCATGAACAATCATCTTACTGACATGTTATTCTGAAGCTTGACTTCATTCACCGTGACACATGCTGGTTATGAAATACGCAACCGAATAGTGTTGTAATAAAGTGAGGCTGGGGAAAGATTAAATTGGAATCTGAACTAATGCCAGCTAAGAGACCCTACCTCCACTTTATTATTATTATTATGTTTAATAAACAATCATTCATGCTCTGAGGAGGAAAGGGAAACAATCAGAGGCACCGCAGGGGAGCCATAAAAGAAATGCTTTAAACCTTGAATAAAAACATGTTTGTTCAAACCCAGAGCTGGTCTTAGTTTATTCAAAATGAATGCAGTGAGTTCTCCATCACCTAGAGGTGCTGAGAGGCATAAAAGTGGAGCTTGAGTTTGCAGGGAGAAGGCCTAGGCACATCTCTCCTCTCTCCTCGCAGCTGCCTCAGGCTGCAGAAGAGATGTGCTGGGAGGCAAGCAGAGAGTTTGAACATCAGTGCAACACGATTGCCACCTGATGAATTGAATTGATAGGGGCTCTTCTCTGTCTCACAAGTACTTGGAAATATTCTGATTCCTCCATCAGGAAAATGAGCAGAACCTATCCAGAACTAAAGAGATTAACTGCATGCAGAAGTGCCTCAAAGAATAGATGTCACCCCAACTAAAGAAGGCAGAAATGGGCTTAGACATCAAAGCAAAGCATAGCCAAAGGTTAAGCTATCATTGTTAAATTGGTAATGTATGTGAGAGGAATTGTGTATGCAAAGACGTTTGCCTGCATGGATCATAGATAAGGGGGCACCATGAGCAATAATGTATGTTTCTCAGCATCACCAGTAGACAGACTGGGCCAAGCCTCTGACAGGTCTTGGCCACTGGAGAGATTGCTGTCCGCTGTGGGTGACACAGGGCATCTCTTGTGTCTTGCTCTGGCCTTCTCCCTCCCATGCTATGGGATACCTTCAAGAGTCCACTCAGCCATTCTACCTGAGACCACCCCATGCTAGATCCTACTTTTTAAATTATTATTATTATTATTATTATTATTATTATTATTTGGCAGTGCTGGAGATCAAATCCAGAGCCTTGCACATGCTAAGCAAGTGTTCTGAGGTACATCCTTAGCCTAAACCTCACTTTAGAGAGGCAACTATATCCTTTAGGGTCCCAGTGAGGTACACATACTTAAACTAGGATGATCTGAGGAGGTTTTATTAAAGTGACTCATGTACAAAGGTTTAATAGAATGGAAAGAAATCACAAGTGATTAATGACATTGTCCTCCTTCCTAGGACTGAAGGGGTAAGGAAGGGAAGCATTCATGGGAACTGACAGGAAGGGAGAAGCGTGAGAGGACATATCCTGGGGAGAGCTGCCATGCAATCTTCTATCTAGGGACACAGCCAGTCCCAGGCAACCAGGCAGGGAGAGAGGCAAGAAAACAAGGACCAAAGACAGACCCTCCTCTTTCCCTTTGATCACTTGTGGGTGCTTCCGTTTGCGTCACCCCATCCAGAAGCCAGTGGAGAAGTGCACACTTGGATGAAATCTCTGTAGAAGGCTGGAAAGGGAATTTGGAGGAACAAATAGAAGGTATAGAGTCTGGCACCATAGCATGAGTTTTAAATTAACTTGAATTTGGCTGCATAACTATGAGTGAGTTATTTCATTTCTTTAAGCTTCAGTTACTCCATCAGTGAAGTGATCGGGTATTATCTACCTTGTGGAATTACTATAAGGATACATTTTGTATTACACATCTGGTATGTCCTTGTCTCATATCCTTTCACTTTTTTGATGTGGCTATTGCTGCAACAACCAGTTACAGAGGGGTAGACTCAGGGCACCTAGGCTGAATTGCACCAAGCATTTTCTGTGTCTGCTCTGGATCTCCTATGCCCCTCACTGTGGGAAGCCTGCAGGAGCCCACTCAGCCATTCTAGCCCATGCACAACCTAAAAGCTAGAGGAAATTAGTACCAGCTGGAGTAATGTATGTCCAGTGATAGACAGAAACCAGGGAATGAGCACATCTATGTTCTGGGCAGACAGTTCTGAAGCACATTGAGTCTGGAGGGTCTCCAGTGGGATTGAGACCCAGTTGTCCACTACAATGACCAGACCAAAAATATATCCAAGGATCATTTTCTCATTTCCTATTTTATTCTTTCCAGCCTCTGCATTCCTATTCCAAAACAGACAAATTGTATGCAAGCCTTGGTCTCAGGTAGAGCTTTTGGGGAAACTCAAAAACCTAAGATTAAGATAATGTTGTACTCAGCACACAGTGAACATGCAATAAATAATGATTCTTGTAAGTACTGCAACGCTAATTGATTTTGCCACTGGAGCTCCAATAAATGGTGATTCTGAGGATTATGAGAATGGATGCCGTTTTACTCAGCTGTTTCACTGCTGTGATTAAAAAGACCTGACAAGAACAATTAGAGGGCGATATGTTCGTTTTGGGGCTCAGTTTCAGAGGTCTCATTCCATAGATGGCTGACTCCATTCCTTGGGGCCTGAGATGAGGTAGAACATCATGATGAAGTGCATGGTGGAGAAAAGCAGCTGGGGACATGGCATCAGAAAGCAGAGAGACTCTACTCCCAGAGACAAAATGTATACCCTAAAGGTATGTCCCCAGTGATCCACCTCCTCCAGCCACAACCTGACTACTGTCACCTCTCAGTTTATCTCTATCAGAGGATTAATGCACTGATTAGGTTAAGGCTCTTATAACTCAATCATTTCACATTCAAGCTTTCTTGCACTGTCTCACACATGAGCTTTCAGAGGACACCTCACATCTAAACCCCAACAGACGCTAACTGCTAATGTTTGGAAGGTAGGGATTTAGGTGTAAAGAATATTGCAACACAAAGTAGTTTGACATTTGGCTCACATGTTGATCTTTGATGAATTTGGTTAGTGTGACAAAACTTCACGATTAATAACCCCATAAAAGCCCTGACATTATTCTGAGGACTGGCCTGAGCCAGAGGAGTCATGGTTGTGCCACAAGACCTGACCAGAACTATCAGTTTTCTGTAACCCAAAATCACAGTCAATGCTCCTGTTTGCCTAATTCTAGGAGAAGAATTGTCTCTGGAAGAAATTAACCCCACCCCCCTGGGAACCTCTCCAGCAGATTCCATAGCTCTGGGAGTTTCTGTTTCCTAAGCTGCCAGGGTAGTAGGATGCTAAGTTTTCAGATGCTTAGGTTGGAGCTTAGAAAGAAGAGCCAGCAATATAAAGCCTGAGCTTCCATCTGCTTTCTGACTGTTCAGAGCAGTCCTGCCTTTAAAATGGTGCTCACTTGGCATCTGACCATGTGAAGGGTCAGAACACAAACTTTTAGTAAGTATCCATTGTGTGTTAAGCTTTGAACAGTATGCTGTGTACAATTTATTTCATTTAAACCTACGATATCCCTCTGTGTTTGGAGTACTGTCCCCATTTTACAGAGAAGACAGCAAGACTTAGAGTCATTATATAACTTGCTCAAATAACAAAGAGGTAAAGGTGAGATTTGAACATATGTCCATCAGACTCCAAAAGCAATACTTTTCCATGCAATTCAGCAAGACAATAGCAGTATAGATAACCAGCAACATTTTGCTCAAGAAATAAATGATGCTATTGAAATAAGTAAATAATAAGAGGTTTTATTTATCCTGGCTGATGTATATTTAGTCTTCTTTTTGGTTTTTACTTCTCTGAGAAAAAACTGATGAAGCAGTAAAAACAGTAGAAAGGATGGGAGAAAGAGCCATCTGTAAAGTAGATATAGAGAAGTCAGTGCCCAGGGCTCCCTTGACCTGGTAAGAAGCCTAATTGTCAGCCTACAAGGGAACTACACAGCTACTATCTGAGTGCAGCTCTGCACCTTGGATTCAAGCAAGCAAAGGCTGGCAAATTGTATTAATGACAGGTGCCATTTAAACCTTTTTCCTTGTTCATTAGTGAGAGGCTTAGTATGACACCATTAAAGGCTTGCAATTGCTTTTTTATATTGATGACACATGCTGTAGCCCATATTTTTCCATTCCCATTTTCATCTCACAAATCACAGCAAATACTATGACTTGGAAGCAGTGTATAGCATAAGCTGAATGTTCATGCACCATCACTTTATTCACAGAACCTTTGTTAATTACTAATGAAGCCAATAAATTTGAGATTAAGATGCAGTGTGCAGCAACTGTTACCAATTATATACATATGCATATATACATATACACATATGTATATATACATATTATATATACATATGCACATACACATAAATATATGCATATTTTATATATGTGTGTGTATATACACACACATACACACAGAGACACAAATACACACATTTTTTTTCCCCAATGCATAACTTCCAGAAGAATGTGACCTAGCTAGTAATGTTCAACAGCTGGCAGTTCTTCAGACTTTACACCCCAGCTTGTGAACAATGTAAATGGGGAAGCCAGCACAAGATGTTTTCTTGGTGTGCCAGCAGCAGGTCTATTCATTTATCTTTTAAGTTTTATTGCTTGCCCTGTCCATGTGACACCAACACTTATATCTTCAAAGAAGGCCTTGGTGTGATCATTAACATATGTAACACATAGGAAGTAAGCTTTAAGAATTTTGATTGGAAACAATTAAACATATTTCATAGGTTCTTTTGAAAATAACTGCCTTTAAATATCTTCTGATTTTATAATTCAAAAGAATTTAAAAATCATCATTCTCAAAGGGACAAACCTCTTTTCCTCTTGGTCCCCTCCAAAGGCATTACTTAGAAGTTAATGAAATTATGGGCTTAGCTATACCACTAGTTTCAGATTCATACTGTCTCAGAATCTCTACCTGAATCATACTTTATACTTTAGCATCATGACTTTACTTGATGATAAGAGCAACAATGAGTTTAAAAGACTCATTTGTAAAGGTTTTTTCTGAATATAGTGCAAACCCTCTATTCAATATCTCCTGCATAGAAAATAATGTTGATTATTATATTTATTCTTTTAACACTGACACTAGGAATCATAGAAATGAATATTTGGTGCTCAGTAGTAAATATCTACAACTCTCCAGTCACTATTTCTGAATTCTAACACTCCACACCTACTGTATAGCCTAGGGAATCTTGATATTATATTGTGATTTAAATTTCCCCTGATGCTAGTATTTACTTTCTTATATTAATTCAATTTTATTGCACATATTTTCAAGCTGGTTCTTAGGCTTTCTGACATGAAATAAATAAATATCATCTAATGGGTATTTATATTGTTTTTCTCGTGTAACTTCAGCTGATTGAATTAGTTTCCAACTAACCTCTATGTTCATTTCAGCACTTCAAGTAACATCAAGCACTTGGAACTAGACTCTGTTTTATGTTGGGAAACAAAAACATGCCTGAGTAAGTTAAGGAACTTATTGAAGAAAATCGATAAACCTGGAGATTGTTCCATTATTAAAGTTCCATTTAAAGTTCCAATCTCACCACAGGGAACAAGGAACATTAGGTGTTCTAATTCACAGCAATGGAGTCTCTCTGTTTGCTATATTTCCTTTTCTGTGCCACTGTCAGTTTTAAAGGATTACATTAAATATTACAGAGTGAATGATGCCTGTCATTCTGAGCTAGTTTTTGCAAACTCAGCCTTTCTGATTTTAGTTTTCTTAAACATGATTGACAGCTGAAAGTGAAGTTCTATCAACTAGTACTTTCCAGGGGTTGCCCAGCTCTCCGAATATTTCTCATAACTGATGGGTTTATACCTGCTCCATACAGAAGATGATTAAACTGGAGATACTACTGCACATCTGGCTGGAAGCTTCAGTTTTCCAGTAATTCTGTCCTGAACAACAGGGCATAGGAACCCCAATTGCACATAGCTAAAGAAAAAACAATCTAATTCATATCAACTTTGGACAACAATCTGCATAAAATGGTACCAGCCTCTCCTGGTTCTATATGTCTTTGTATTTTGCATTCAATCTATAGTACAGGAATAGTACTACAGATATGATGATGCGGTTCTCTCCCCACAAAAAAAATAATCAAAAACACCATTCATAAGCAATGAGAAAACCATATATTCTTACATAAGAGAAACTGATATCACAGAGATCTTTCCAAAGCTGATTTATAAATTCACTGGATTAGCAACAAAAGCATTACCAGAGTATTTTCTGAAGCTATCTAAGTTTATTATAACATACCT
>PVHX01024536.1:0-23822 GCA_004024805.1 Geosciurus inauris
TTCAGCCTTGTGAGTGAGTTTGATGCTTCACAAGTCTTTCACCACATCATACCTCACACAGAAAATAATTCTATCAATATGGTACACTCAGATAAAGAGCCTCCAGGAGCTCCCGGCTCAGTCCTTCTGCACCCAGGCTGAAAGGATCAGGACAGCAGTACATCTGTGATTCATCTTTGCCTGACCAGTTTATGATGACAAAGTGAGTTAGCTAACAGAAAAACCTAGGAACAGACAACAATCTAGAAAGCGTGTACTCGTAGACATGATCATTCAACTTTACTATTGTTTCTTTTCCTGTTTTATTCTAAGATGGAATAGTATTCAAAGGATTCAAGGAGAAATTTCTAACTGGTGAAGAAAAGAACATGTAATCATTAGAATTTGTTTCCTTAGAAATCATAGAAACCCAATACATTTGCAAAATTAAACAAACAAAAGAATTTATTGGTTCATTGAGAAGCCTGTGCTCAGTGCCTAGCTCCTGTCACCTTGATCCCATCTCCTTCTAGAGATGAATTCTACTTGTCACTGTCTTTTCTGGATTCTGCTTGTCACTGAAGAGCTCCATTTCTAAAAAAGCTTTCTCCACATAACCTCAAAATAATCACTGGCAGATCCCAATGGGACTATTGTTGGGGGAGGAAGGACAGCAGGGTGAAGTCTCTAGTGAAGAGATGTTCGGTAGACCACCATATGTTTATACTGAACACAGAAAATGTTATTTCCCATCATTTGAGAGTAGCTTAAATACAACCATGTGGCTGACAGGAATATGCAAGCTATTCTTCAGTTTCTAGATACAAATAGGGGCTGAATCCTAAAGCAGTGGTTGTCTAGGGAAATTTTCTCTTACAGGGATTCAGACTCCACTAACTTTCCACTAACTTCAGAATATATGTGGGATTAAGTCTAATGCATTATAATCTTTCTACAAATTAATATGTGTGATAAATTTTCATTTACTTAATGTCTTTATCATTAGTTATTTAAATGAGACATTATTATAGATAATACATAAAAAGTAGACATACTACATATCCTCTGAAAAATCTGAATTTATAGATCATAAGATTGTAACCAATGTGTCAATATTATCTTTGTGATTTCTTACCCCGGTTAAAAATAACTTATGAAAAAAACAGGGAATACCTAGCATTGTAAAAGCTACTTTTTACAAACAAACATAACTGCAATGTAGCAATCCTTCACTTAAAATTTATGCACGTTCATCATGTTCATAAAAGAAGAAGTTAGTTTCTCTCTCTTCTTTTTTTTTTTTGTTGGTACCAAGGATTGAACTCAGGGGCTCTTGACTACTAAGCCTTATATTCCCAGTCTGATTTTGTATTTTATTTAAGACAGGGTCTCACTGAGTTGCTTAGCGCTTCACCGTTGCTAAGGCTGGCTTTGAACTCGTGATCCTCTTGCCTCAGCCTCCCAAGCCACTGGGATTACAGGTGTGCACCACCACACCTGGCTTGAAGTGAGTTTCTTAAAGTTTCTGGAAGTGAGTTTCTTAACAACCTAGTTTCTGTATATGAAAACTGACCCCAATTTACTATGAGACTGAAGAAAGATCTAGGATTGTAAAGAGTGCAACTTACTGGGAGACTTACTGATGGAACTGTGGTCCAAAGTGGCAGCATGACCAAGTAGATCCACATAATTTGTGTCAGATGGAGTAGTGTACATATTGGTTAGAAAAAAAACTTATTTCATCCTAGCCATAAGGCACCTGGTTTATCTTATTCTAACATCAAAGAGTTAGGCACATTCCTGGCATCAGACTCTATTTTTAAAATTCTGCATACCACTCTAATGGTTTTGTCTATTTATAATTTACTAGGAAACTATGCAGGAAAAACCACTTAGGGTTATGTTGGAGCAGTTATGGTGGTCACAAATCAAGATGGCTGCTGTCATGTCAAACTGAATCAACACAGCAGTATATAGTTAGGTATTGAATTTTTTAGTCACTCAGTCATTATATATCTTTTATTTATAGATCTTTATTTCTATTCAAGGTAATTATTGACAGGTAAAGACTCCTCATTGATATTTGTTAATTGTTTTCTGGTTGTTCTATAGATCCTTGGTTGTTTTACTTCTTTCTTTTTTATTAGATTGTATTGTATGTCACTTAAAATTATTACAGCTACTACTATTTTTAATAGTTTTGACTTTTAATATTCATACTAAAACTATAAATGAATTAACTAAAAAAATTGCAGTATTATGGTATTCTGAATTTAGCTGTGCACTTTCCTTTACCAGTTATGTTTTATACTTTCATATGTTTTCATGTTGCTAATTTTATCCCTTTCTTCCAGCTTGAAGAACTCACTTTATCATTTCCTATAAAGCAGGTCTACTAGTGACAAATATCCTCATCTTTTGTTTGTCTGGGAAACTCTTTTTCTGCCCTACACTTCTGAAGGACAATTTGCCAGGCAGAGTATTCATTTTTTTTTTTTTTTTTTTTGATACTGGGGATTGAACTCAGGGGCACTCGACCACTGAGCCCCAGCCCTATTTTGTGTTTTATGTAGAGACAGGGTCTCACTGAATTTCTTAACACCTCGCCGTTGCTGAGGCTGGCTTTGAACTCGTGATTCTCCTGTCTCAGCCTCCCAAAGTGCTGGGATTATAGGCATGTGCAACTGTGCCCGGCTGCCAGGCAGAGTATTCTTGGTTGGCAGTTTCCTTCCTGCCTGCCTGCCTGACTGCCTGCCTTTCTTTTTTCTCTTTTGTCTTTTCTTTTGTTCCTTCCCTCCCTCCCTCCCTCCCTTCCTTCCTTCTTTCCTTCCTTCCTTCCTTCCTTCCTTCCTTCCTTCTTTCCTTTCTTCCTTCCTTTCTCTCTCTCTCTCTCTCTCTCTCTTTTTCTCTTTCTTTCTCAGTAGTTTGGAGAAAATTTTCCCATTTTCTCCTGGCCTATACAGTTTCCACTGAGAAATCTGCTTATAGCCTTTTTGAAATTCATTGACTATTGATCTGAGCACTGATTTTTTGGATATGACCTCAAAAGCAAAGGTTAAAAAAAAGTAAAAATAGACAAATGAGATCATATAAAAATCAAGCTCTTTTGCATGTCAAAGGAAATAACAGAATGAACAGATAGCCTACATAATTACAGACAATATTTCCAAATCATATATCAGATAAGAGTTAATCCAAAATACCTAAGGTACTCAAATAACTCAGTAGCAAATAAATAAATAAATAAATGAGCTGATAAAAATTGGGAAAAGGGCCTGAAATAGACTTTTTTTTTTTCCAAAAGAAGACATGAAAGAAGACAAGTATATTTAAAAATGTTAAATATTAGTATTTATCAGGGAAATGCGTATTAAAATCACAATGAGACATCTCCTCACACCCATTCAAATGGCTCTTAGAAAGACAAAAAGTGACAATTATTAGACTGAAGAAAGAGAATCCTTGTACACTGTTGGTGGGATATAAGTTAGTACAGTTATTATAGAAAATAATATGAGGATTCCTCAAAAACTTACAAATAGAGCTACTATATGATTCAGCAATCCCACTACTTTTCATATCTAAAAGAAATGAAATCAGTGTGTCAAAGAGCTATCTGCACTCCCATTTCATTTTAAGGTTATTCACAGTAGCCAAGGTATGGAATCAATCTAAGCTTCCAATCAGCAGATGAATAAATACAGAAATTATATACACACAATGAAATATGATTCAGACTTAAAACAAGAGAAAATCCTTCAGTCTGCCAGAACTTAGTTGAAACTGGAAGATATTAATTGAAATAAAGCAGACACAGAAAGACAAATATTATATGATCTCACAGGTAGTTTCTTTAAAAGATGAAACCATAAACACAGAATGGGAGTTACAAGAGTCGAGAACGTTTGTGGGACTGAGGAGAATTTGGACAAAGAATATGAAATCTCAGACAAGGAAAACTAAATTCAAGAGATTCATTGCACAAAATAGTGACTATAGTTAATACTGATGCATTGCATACTTAAATATTGCTAAAAGAGTAGATTTTAAGTGTCATTACAAACAGTCATAATAATGTGAGGTTATACATGTTGAATAGTTTGCTTTCGACATTCTTCATTTTGTGTGTGTGTGTGTGTGTACCCACATAAATGTTCCACATGATAGATATATACAATTTCTGTTAATTAAAAAATAAATATATAGAAATATAAATTATCCTTGGAAATTACTTAATGTCTTTAGTAAATAAATAATTGTGATGCTTTTAATTGAATGATCATCATGTCCTGCATGCCTGGGAGATCCCACCAGAAGAAAGATGACTTCTAACCGGACAGCCCTCTTCAAGGACATAGCCTGTACAGAGGAGTGAAAGCAAGCCAAGGAATTGTCACTCAAAATTGTTTAAGCTTGTTGGGTTTTTCTATGATGAATTGAATGTAGAATAATAAAGATTTCTAGAAATTTACTTACTATTATAAAATACAAAATATGACTCACAATGAATAAGCACATAATTCTTGATAATTGGTTTTAATTTATATTTTAGAGAGATTATGACTAAATATTGGAGATTACTTTTGCTTTTTAATCAATACTATTAAAGGTGTCTTTATAAAGTAAATAGCAATGAAGGTGTTCTTACTGTTACAGAATCATCGAGGATTTTTGAATTCCATTTTAATATTTCATTACTACATTCTCTTGAGGGTTTTTTGCTTGTAGCAGTATAGACTTGTTAGGCAGATCAAGAATCTATTTCCAATTGAATACTTCAGCTAAATCATTCAAAGTTTTAAAGTCTTAGTTTAATTTTCTATAAATTGTTATTATCCTAATATAATTATATAAATATGATTTTAATAATCTGTGTGCATTATCTATATCATAGGTAATATGATGGACTTGAGTGAGGTAGAATCAGACAATACCTAGCACTTAACATGCACTTGGAAAAGATTCATTTACTGTTACATACTGACATTATTAGCCTTATAGATATTCTTGAAGAAAATACATATCTAAACCTTATGCCAGGGACTTGGGGAGCTGAGGCAGGAGGATTGCAAGTTTGACACCAGCCTCAGCAATTCAGCAAGGCTCTGTCTCAAAATAAAATAATAAAAAGGGATGGGGAAGTGGCTCAGTGGTTAAGCACCCGGGTTCAATCTCTAATACCAAAAATAAAAAATAAAAATAAAAAAATTTATATACACACTTTTTAAAGATATGAAATATCCTCATTATTCATCTTAAGGATTTATTGCTACTTTAAACACAACACTTTCATGGTTATAAGCATTTTAACACCCATGTATTAACTCACATCAGCTTTCCAAAAGTCCCTCATGGGATAAAAAACTTAGGAGACCAGGATGTTAAATGATTTTGTCATAGTAACTCTGCTTACAAGATCCAATCTTCTGTCACCAATCTTCTGTTGCTCAAAATCTTCAGGTCTTACATTTTATGAAATGATACAGTCCTTAAGGAAATGTTAACATTCTTGATCAGGAATCCAGTAAGAGTGCATTATATAATGACAGGAAACCTCTCCCTTAGTGTTTTTCTTGAGGTGTGTTATATGCAATATCAAACTTCCCTCATTCTAGTCTGGTCAGATCTACATGAGAAGTTTTTTCCCCCATGTTATCTTTAATACTAAACTGTAAAGTTTAGACCTACATTAATATTTACCTCTAACTTCTAAACTCCTTTTCAGAAGAGAGTTCACAAAGTAATCTTGAGCAGGAAGCCTCAATCTTTTAGAGTAAATTTGAAAGAAAAATAATATTAATTCATTTTATCTATGCAAATGCATGGGTATATCTTGTCTAATTATATATATCCTATATCCCCTCTGAATGACCATTTCTGGGTCTTATGGCTGTAAAATCACATATTCTTAATGAAATATGTGCCATACACATAGATGTGACTAGATTTTTTTAAATAAGCAGACTCCCTAATCTTCCTGTCCATTCACTCTCTTCTCTATACCTGTTCTTTCCTTTTTCAGACTAGAGCTCCTACATTTTTCCTTAAAGTTACCAATGTCTTCTCAGATTCACTTCCTTCTAATGCGGAATTTAAATCCAATGTCCTGTCATTCCACCCATGCTCAGGACAATATATTTCTTTCACTAGTTTACCTCTTCACACATCTAGGATGTCTGACTGTCAAAACCACACACCTGCATCAATCCAGTTCTGTAATGCACAACAGTGCCAAGGAAGTCACTCAGCCAGGCACAGAAGCCACTGAAAACGATTCATCTTCAATCTCTAGCTGGGTCCTCAGTGCTGCTTAGGAATACGTTTGTATTCCCAGTGAGGTATTTCCCCGTTTTCCATTCTGCAGTTATCCCAATCTTCTCTAACCTCTGACCCTACCACTTCTACTTCACTCATAGAAGATGATCTTATTGCTTAATTAACAGAAAAATCACAAAATATCAGATTAGAATTTTCTCAACTTCTTGTAATCATAACCACCAAAATCACCTCCATACACACATGTGAAGAAAGTCCTGTTAATCCTCTTGTCAAAACTTCTACTCCCTGATGCTCTGGCTTCCAGCTCCTCCATGTATTTGAGTAATGTATTTTAGAGTTCAATAATTCGCCAACTCCACAACTCCTCTTTCTTTTATGTACAGGTGATACGTAGCAATGACTCCTTCTCTTGAGTATTTAGGCATAATCATCTTTTATGGTTTTATAAAAACATTTTATTTTTTATCCTCACCTTCTTTCTCAAGTTAATATTAATTTTATTCTTCATCAAGAGACACATCTTAAAATAGTTACTTAGCTTCTCTGATTCTACTTTTCTTTTTTCTTTTTTCACAGTTTTAAAATATACAAAGTAAATTTCACCTCTGAAACTTGTTATTCTACTGTGTGAAATGTTTTCATTGATGACCCTAGAAAACCAGCTTTCTCTTATCAAAGCATAAGTTACAGAATAGACCTGCCCATTTGCTGGCCAGTGGCCTCTGATGAAGAAAGTTCTTGGGATGACAGCTGGGCAAACCTTGTTTAGTCTCATGGCCCAGCACTTTGCAGAGTGCTTGACACATAGAAAGCCACTCAGGGAATAATCATAGAAGGGATTCCGATCCTGGCTCTTTCTGCCGCATCACATACTTGAGTAAGAACATAAATATTAGGTGTTAAATAAGTGGCTATTGAATGGATGCTTACTGAAAGTTATTTTTCTAGTTCAACTCTGACTGAAATAATTTAAATTTTAATTCTTTTTCTTTTTTGTTTTTATTTATTTATTAACTTGGATAGGAGCATTAGCCCCTATTCAGGTTAAGAAAATAATTTATTTCTTACTCACCTCAAATTTAGTCAGATGGTTCATCTTCTTTTCTTTCTCTGCAACCACAGAGAAGAAAGCATACTTTCTCATTTAGAGATCTGTGGATCAAATACATCTTCTCTCCTGTCCTCTGGGATCTTGCTTTCTCAGCTGCATCTGTTAGTTATTGTTCTTATTCTTCCTTCTAAATAATTAATTTTATTAATTTACCCATATCCCCCAGTTCTACCACCCACCAATTCAGGTAATTAGAAAATAGAATGCCTAAATCAATATGAAGAGGAAAGAAAAAGAAAGTCAACAAATTAAAAGCTTTACTTTATAACATTGTGAATTTCTTAAGGTTGAAATCTATGTCATATATAACTTTATATCCAATGACCTAAGGCTTCTCATGCTTATCAGAGGTATTATGCAAGTGTTTGCTGTGTGAATATCAGTTCAGTGCCCTTGAATCTAGACCAGGCTCTGTTCCCAGCTAGCTGTGTCACCCTGGTTAAATAACCTTGCTAATAAAGGGAACACCAATTCACTTTTAAAGTCCTTTTTGAGGTACAAGGTCTAGGATTTCATTATTTTAGTTCTTCACAATAGAGCTTTTTTTCTGCTTTTCAATTTAACATTATCTTTGTAGAGCATCAATGAAGGAATTGCTCATCAAGCAAGAATTGCAGTAAAATTAATCTATTATAATTTTACTGAAGATTAATTTAACAAACTTTATTCAACTAAAATTAAATCTTTGCAGGATAGAAATAGTGTGTCATTTTTGATGATGATTATGATGACATACTAGATTACTGATGGTACATATTTTATGTGGCTTTGTGATATTTGTAGAACAATTTAATTATCACATTTAAAAGTATAAAAGCAGATACTGAATGTTTTGTGCAACATATGTCAAAATGCTGAAATCTTCAATAAAGAGAACTTTATTTGAATCAAGCTGTTTTTCCATAAACAATATAATAATGCAAGAGTCTCTGTGCTATTGCACTATTATTCCAAATGTAGATGTTTGCCTATTCAAGGGATAAAACATTAGCCCTGGAAAGTACCTTCTTTGACTTTCAGAAAAACAAAATCATCACGATGCTAGTTTACAGTTGAGAGCTTGAAAAAAATGGTAGGCACATTCGTGTTCTGAGCAATCCCCAGGGTAACCATGGATAAATTGAGTATACAGACATACACAGTGTTGCTAGTTTTATTTGGTGGAAAATGCATCTTCCTCTCGTTTCTATGGCAATCCTAAATAAATCTATCTACTGTGAAATCAGCACAGCAACTGCACATACATAGATAATGTTCAGCAGAATCTGGAGAGCTATCAGTAGTCTGATTCCAGATTGCTTGTTTACAATAGTAGACCCAGTGACTGGGTAACATTCACTTCCTACGTCTACTCTTACAACTTCACTTTAGTTTTGTCTTTGCTCATGTCTAGTAAGGATTTTAAAGAGAAGACTTATGATGTTAATTTTTCAAGTGGAAAAACTGGTTCAATAGTGTCTCCACTTTCCAATACAGGGAATAAGGAAAAAATTGAGGTCGTTGAAAAAAAGGCATTAGTTCAACATTCATTTCACTCAAACAAGGAAACAATTATTTATTATCATTTGATTATTACACAAATTTGTTATCATATTTTAGTATATGACAATATTATGCTAAGTACCTTATAGGTATTATTTCATTTTTTTTCTCACAGCAAATGTAAAAATTTGGTTATTGAGCTTTTATTTTGCTTCTCACAAAGGAAGAGACCTTGAACAGTTAAATGATTTGTCCAGGTCATATATCCTTAAGAGAAGAAGCTAGAATTTGAATCCAAGATTATTTATTATTTTATTGTGGTAAAGTTTATTTTTTATTGGGAAAGTTTTTTTCATGTGATATATAAAAACTTAAGGCAGAAAAAGAGAATATTGTTTACACAAAAGTTTAATAAAGGTTTGCATAGTAAAAACATAGTTAACAAAAATTTTAAGAAAACAAAATACTAAGAATAAATATTTACAGCTCACATGGTTAATTTCCCTAATAAATATAAACTACTTACAAGTTAAGAGAAAAGTCAAACTTTGAATGGAAAAATATGGAGTGGATATGAGTAGAGAGTACATAGTAAAAGAAATAGAATTAACTCCTAAAGATATGAAATTATGCAAGCATCAATCATGTAAAGAGAAATTCAAATGAAAGGCTATACCCAAATTTCTATCATCTCTCGTATTAGTAAAAAAAAAAAATATATATATATATATATATATATATAAGTGCTGAAAAGGTGTATGGAAAAAAACTGCTCTTATATTTTTGGAGAATACAAATGTATACAAATTCTTTGACAGCTAGTATGGCAACAATTATCAAAATTATGAATGCACTCATACTTTGACCCATCAATTTTCCTCTAGGAATTTATAATCAAACATATTCTCATACACACTTGAATTGAAGTATACCTAAAGTTTTCATTGCAGTTGTAGAAAACTTCTCAAAGCAATTTAAATGTCTATTGCTGTGGTTTGGATATGGTTTGGCTATGTCCCCCAAAATTCATTTGTTGGAGGCTGGCCCTTACTGTGGCAATGGGAAAGTTGGAGGACCTTTAAGAAATGGAGCCTATTTGCAATGAGAGAAATGGAAAAATTGAGCTCTCTATATGTACTATGACTTGAAACACATTTAAATAAAATAATTAAATTTAAAAAAAAATAAAAAGAAATGGAGCCTAATTGGATATCCTTGGGTCATTGGTGAATGCCCGTAGAAGGGAATGTAGGATCCCAGTCTTCCTGGATTTCTGTTTTGCTATGAAATCTCTTGCTCTTGCATATGCTCCTGCCATTATGCCATTGAACCCTCACTACAGGCTGAACCATTGGGACAGCCCAATACTGGATTTCAGCCTTTCAAATTCTGAACTGAATAAACCCCTTTTTAAAAAATAAAGTTAGTCTGCATCAAGTATTTTTATAGTAATATAAAATGGACTAATATATTTATCAAAATGGAACTGATTTGCTGTATTGCTTTGAGGCATACAATGAGATGAAATATCTGATACTTTGTAACCCCTAAGAAATCTCTATTTCTCCTTTTGACTGGGACTATAAGGTTGGGTACCATTCTTTTCCCTCCTCCTTGGCCACCTGATTTCTTGCTTCCCATGGGGCAGGAACCACCATCTGTAGCACCAGTCCACTAACAGGACTTAATAACTTGTCCATTTCTTTTCCTCAGAAGATACATGCTCTCAATTTGAAACAAACTCCATGCTACACACCAGTTAAATAGAAATAGTGTTCTAACTGCAGCCCACTACCCAGGCTTATCTGTTGACAAAACTATGATGTTTTTTCAGGATACTGGACACGTACCATAAATCTCCAAATACACCATTTTTATTTTTCTTTCCTGAATGCCAACTATTAATCTCTTTATATTTATGATATGGTCCTAGAGTTTTCCTAAGGAGATTATGTCAGATCTCAATTTAAAAAATAAAAATGAAGTTGATTTTATATTCATTTATTCAATAAACATTTAGTACATATTTTTATATACCATGTGGAATATATGTACTATATTTAGGGGGTATTAAAAATAATAATACATAGAATCTTATCTCAATGGCTAACAGCCCAATAAGAGCAGATATTGTAATAGATGTAATAATGGAGGTGTTTCAGAGTTATCATTAAGGTAATCTAATTTAGCTTAACAGATGGGAAGTGAGTTACTAAAAACTTCCAAGAGAAAGTAAAAGTTGAAAAGGGATTGTAAGTACAAAGGTAAGTGGATAAAAGAGAGAAGGATTAGGGGCTGGGATTGTAGCTCAGCGGTAGAGCGCTTGCCTCGCATGCGTGAGGCCCTGGGTTCGATCCTCGGCACCACATACAAAGCAGTAGAATAAAGACATTGTGTCCATCAACAACTAAAAAAATATTTAAAAAAAAAAAAGAGAGAAGGATTAGAGTTGACTTTCTAAAACACTTTCATGTAAGTTGCTGAAGAGTAAATTCAAGAGCATGAGAAATTACTTGTTACTTAAAGTTCACTGAATGAGGCTAGAAAGTATGTTATCTGCTTAGTTATTTTAGTCTTCTAGAGCATCACATTGAGAAAAATGACCCTTTTGTTTTCCTGTACTTAGAGCATAACAATGATGATTTTGTGTTTCTATTCTTTTTTTAAAAAAAACACTGATGACAAAGAAGAATAAGTTCTCTCACTGAAACTACATTATCCATTTTACATAGACAAAAATACAATTACTGAAGATGGATTTTAGCCAGGCCACCTGAGTTAATAACCTGCTTGAACCATCCTACTTGGGGAGAGTGGAACAAGACTGTCTGTTGAGCACAAATGGTCATGACCTTTGCTTATCATCTGCACTCAGGAGAAAGTCATCACAAAGGACGTGACATTTAAAGGAAGTGAGAAATAAGTGTATACAATTTATGGGGACAGACACATTTCTTATTAGTACTATTTATATGTGCTTAGATTTAAAAGGTCTATTTAATATTTCTAGAAAAATAAATTTTTTTTTGTATTTTGTTAAATTACTACTACCTTTCATCAATTTGCCTTGTGAGAATTAACCACCTTTGTTTTGGATGCATTTTTACCAGTAGAATAAAAAATAAACAATACCCACATTCTCGCTTTGCAATCATGTTCAGTGGCTACTTACAATTGTATAGAAAAATGCATTCTCAAAAGGAATATTCAGAAAATGATTCACTCATAGTTTTGCTTATATTTACTATAGCTAAAGCCAAAATATCCAAGACAAATATTCTCTAAGACTTGATTTAACTTTACTTGGATTCCAACAATAAAAATGTTATTAAAAGTAACTCAAGTAATTAATAAGGTAATTCATCATCCTCTTTACTAAACTATTGCGGCAACAGGAAGGAGCTGCTGTTGGGGAAGTAGAAAGCAGAAACTCAAATGCCATGAGGATCTCTTTTTGGCGCTCATTTCCACTTTCCTCTGTTTTAGCTTTCTCATTTATCCTGGCATGTTCACGTGATTAAGAATTGGAACATGAGTAGAAAAAAAGTCTACCCCTCAGGCCTTTAAAAATATCCCAAGAAAGGGCACTGATAAGCTCACATTTGTTCACATCTACCCAAACATTAGGTCAGAAATCCAAGGCTGGAACAGATGGGGAAAATTAGTTTCCAAACAGACAGACAGGCTGTTGCCACAAGAAGCAACAGTGGCAGACAAAACTGTCAACAGTCTGTATGAGTGTTAACACATCCAAATTGCATTTATTAAAACTGTAAAAGTAATTCACCAGGATTATTTTTTCAGCTTTATACAAGAAAAATTTCAGTGAGAGTAGCATACCTTTTTGAGGACCAGTATATCAAGTGCAAAAATTTGTTGATTGTATTGAACGATATTAAATACTTTGCAAAGCATGGTAGTACATGTTTGTGGGAATATAAAAATACTTTTTTAAAATCATAAATAAATTATTTTTACTTTTTAAGTTACTACCTCATGAACATAAACAAATTTGAAATAAAAACATAGAAAAGAACAAAATCATTGGAGAATAATTATAAAATAAAACCTACTATGATATAATATGAACTATTTTTGTGAAGTCCAATACTATAACACATCAGTATTATAAGCAAATAAAGTTGATGTTTTTCTTGCTGGTAAACATCAATTCAACTTCTCCTCTTTTATACTAGAACACATTTCCATTAAGTGACTTATTAATAGTGAGTTACTGAGTTAGAGGACAGCAGGTATACCCAAATACTTCAAATATAATTTCTGTCTAATTTCTGTTCATGAGGAATATGTAGTGACTTAAGGACAGAAAGACATAATCACACAGAGATATAATTTTTAGATTGTTTTCCCCTAAAACAGCATTGGGAGAGATATTGAGATTCAGCAGAGAAGGTGGTAACATACAACTAGAAGGATTGAGGAAGACTTTTATAGATGAATAACATAATAACTTGTGACCCATGGTAAATTTTGTTCCTATCTTTTTTTGTATTAACCTTGACAGAATTGTTCACCACAATGGAAGTCAGAATTGAGAGCATAATTTTGGCACCCAAGCCATCTTTGCCAGTCAGCTAATCACCTTCTTTCTCATTTTCTTCCTTTCTTAATGAATCTTCTGCACAAACACACACATTTGGATGTAAGTGGCATTATCAATCATTAGTGAGATGATAATTAAAAAACACTATATTTTTCATGCAGCAAATACTTAATGAAGATCTGGACCATGCTGTCCAACAAGACATTATTGCTGTCCTCATGGAGATTACAGTCTTCTGAGGGAGAAAAATTTATGATGCTGTAGAGGTGACAAACCATGAATGAATGTAATACAATCAATAAATATACATTGAGATGATTAAAAGTCCTTAAAGATAATTAAACACAGTAAAGGAATGAAAAGTAACATAAATGGAACATGTAAACACAGAAGGCTTAAAGATGAAGCAGAAAAGAAAGCACACCCTACCCACATGTGTAGCCTGCCATCCTAAGATATTACACTAGTTGATGAGATTTATAAAAATAGGCATATGGCATGGTCTTAATTGTAACCACCAGAAGTTTTTAATTTAAATGGAGGAATAGGGCATATACATTGTAAGTCAATATTTAGAATGTTACAATGAGCTGGCTTTATCTGGGTGAATTATTACAATGCAATACGTTACAAGGCTGTGAAATATTCATTATTTCATAAACATACTGATTCTGAATGAATGAACTATTTATTAGAAAAATACTCAAATAAATGTTCCTCTGATTAAACCCAATGCCAGTGCCTTGGCAGTCAGTCTTTTGTGTTTCCCAGCAATACAAGTTTGTCTTCTAGGATTCCCTACCTAAAGAATCATCCAAGTGGTCCAGTCAGAAAACCAGAGCTCATTCTTGACACCTCCTTTGCACTTCCCTGTCACCTTCAGTGCATCATTAACACCTTATACTTGCTAAATTTTCACAAATATTTTTCTTTCCACTTTTGCAACCTTTCCTAGAAATTGCTCTTATGATCGGCTATGAACACTATTGTGTATCTTTATTATTGTTCTCTTTGCTTTCGCCTTTGCCCTCCTTCCTCCTTTCTCTGCAAGACAGCCAATATGAACTTTATAAAACTGAATTTATTCTTCACACTTTCATCATCCCTTTACCTTTTTGATTGACACCATATTTTTTTTTGTGGCCTATGAACATCTGGATCTGATCTGTTTCCTGCTTACTTCAGATCTCCCCTGAACTCTGCATTTCAGCCACATTGGGTACTTTTCAGGTCCCAGATATGTGATCGTATCTCCTGCCATGCAGCAATCTCTATCTTGTTCTCTTTACACACCTCTGCTGCTTCTGTCTACTGTAGCTTGAATGCCACTGGTACTCACTTATTTTAGTATCTTCAAACTGTTTTGTTTCCTTGGGGGTAAGTCTTCCTTGAACCCTGCCCCTAGGATTGCTGTGTGTCTTTTCTCCAATCTGTTTTTATATTTAAAATTTATTTGTGTTTTGTGTGTGTGTGTGATTATTTCACCAATGTCTGAACTTTAGAAGGTAGAATCCAGTGAGGATAGGGACTAGGTTTATTTTGGTAACCTAGTATAGTGTTTCTGACACTGTTTATTTGAATGATTAAAATTTTCATTATCTTTAATGAAAATTATCTATTATTTCATTATCTGTTCAACTTTGACATTCTCTGCAAAATATAGTTTTTGGTGTACAAAATAGTAATTTATTTTGAAAAACAATTGTAATAATTAATAGATTAAGAGAGAGAACTGTATGAAATGGCAAAATGAAATGCTTTCATCACTATGGCTCTGTAATGATAATGACAACTATTCCTAGTGTCTTGTCATTGCTTTGAAGAACAATTAATATCAAACCTCTACATCAGCTGATATTTTACTTCACATACATAATTTTCTTCTTCCTAGAATGAATCCAAATAAGTATTTCTGAATAACTGAACTTAAATAGTTATAGCCTTTTTTTCCTATTTTGCTTGTGGAAACAAACTATGCTTTTTTTTAATTATTTTTTCCAGAAGATGTGTTATTTATCTCTAAATGCTGAGAATCTGGGAAAGGTTGTAAAAGTGCTACATGTTTAGAGTATGCGACAAGTAGAATTAATTCTAATGACTTAAGTGATTTCCAGCTCCAAAATTCTTGTTCCCAACTTGCTGCTCTTTCTCAGGTGCTCAGTCATTGTGTCTATACTCATTGCACCTGTGACTACAGGAATTGACTAAAGCCTTTCACGGAAGAACTCAACTACTTAGACTCATTTTCTCCCAAAGTCACGTGGATCAGCTACTCGTTAGTAATTTGAAAAATGCAGTATCAATGATGACTGTTACTCTGATTGCACATTCTGAGAAACCGTAATTGTTACAAGCAGAAGTCCTGATGATTCTTCTCTGATCACAATAATTGCTAAAGGTGCTTTTCTAGGTATACGCTAAAATAAGCAAACACACAGAAAAGTATCTTATGATTACATTTTTAAAGTCATGCTGACTAAATTGGCAGAATTGGCTGATTCTAGGAGGGTTCTGCTAATCAACTGTAGAATTTTAATTTTATTTTTTATGTATTTATATCTCCCCTGGTTTTGCAAAGGTTATGAAGGTGTTTATTTCTATTCAAGATATCCAATGCTGCCTGGAATAACATCTCAAAACTCAGTGGAAGAACAAATCTTTGTTTTGCTCATAGATCTATAGTATGAATAGCAGAGGATGGCTTGTTTTTTTTTTCATCTGCAACTGGGGTGGTTCCTCTGGGCACTGGAATAGCTACTGCCAAAATGACTTAGTCATGTGTCTAAAAAGCTGGTACACCCTGTTGATTTGGAAGCTGTCCAAAGCTATAAACTGGGGCCTTGATTCTTTTCCCCATGGGCTCTGCTTGGGCTTCTTCACATTACAATATCTGAGCCCCAAGAATAAGATTCTTTAGAGAGCAAGTCAGAAGTGCCTGTCTGCATTTGAGGTTACATAAGCCATTTTCTGCCATACTCTACTGGATGGTAATTAAGTTCTATTCAGTCAAATCCTGTTGACACTGATCCCATCATTTGATGAGAACAGTGTCCATGTCAAGATTGTAAGAAAAGTATGTGGGATCAGAAATGTGGCTACCTTTGGAAAATACACATTCTGCTCTTACATTTATATCATGCCTACGTGCAAAATGCAGTCATCCCTCCCACAAGAGTCTCAAACTCATCCCTTTACAGCATCAACTGAAAATCTAAGCTTTCATTGAGTAAATCAAATTGAATTACAGATGAAAATTCTCCAGTGCAGCTCCTGAATAAGGTTCTCCTCAATCTAAAAACCATACTCAAACAGACAAGTTAATTTGCCCACCACGTATTCTTCCTACAATGGTGTGAAAAGATTTGAATAACTGCTACTGGGGTTGAATAACTGTTTTATACATGTGAATTCTTACTATGAAATAAATGGAAGGCACACAACAGATCTTGGTCCGTAACAATTCTAAAATCTATCTGGGCATATGTTGCTACTTCCTTGAATATGGCTTAGTTTGTCTTGCTAGGAATCGTACTTCAAGGCCCTTGTTCTGGGTGTGGGTTCTTGTGGCTATTCAGATCCTCCTTTCTTTTCCATCCAAAGTAGTTTATATTTACAAATGAGAACTTTTCTTACCAACTTTCATTCACATGGAACTTTGAAATTCAAATTTTTCTTTTTATTTTGTACTCTGTTCCATTCTGTTCCAATTGAAATAATTATTTTAAAATTTTGTATTTATTTCTATCAATTTATATTTCACGCTAATAGAAAAAAGTCATAAATCTCTTCTATATCTTGAGTTCCCAGTGAAATTGCTTCATAACACTCTAGAATTCTTAAAAGCTTTATTATTTAATATACTGAATCTGTGAGGCATAGTGAACCACCCCAAAGGAGCTTTTATGTTTCTGAAAATTTCTGTGAGGTATGCCTAAGGAATTTCTGATGTCTTAACAAATTTTGTAGTCTAATCCTAGATTTATATTTTCCTCTGAAACCATATGAAGATCAATTGTTACTACATCATATTTTTGCATATTCCTTTTGGGGTTGGTTCAATAGGAAAATCTGTGAAATTTTCTTAGAATTTTCCTGTTTTTGATGACCTTCCAAATTCTGAGGAATACCGGTCAGGTATTTTTTAGTGTATTCTTCAATTCAAACGTTCCCTGGTGTTTTCCTCAAAAATTAGAGTAGGGATATTATTGTAATTTGAGTATGAAGTGTTGGAGGCTTGATCCCAAAGCAGCAATGTCCAAATGTGGACCTTTGGGGCAGTGATAGAGCACAAGGGTTCTGACCTCATCCATCAGTTGATCTACGGATGGAATTCATAATATAATGGCATATGGGGAGTGGTGGACATTTTAGGAGGCAGGACATAGTTGGAGGAAGTACATCACTGGGGCTGTGTCCTGGAAAGGTGTTTCTTATCCCAATCTCCTTCTTTTTTTATCCCTCTCTTTCCTTCTCAGCTGCTGAGTTTCCTAGATTTTCTCCTCCATCCTCTTTTGCCATAATGGTCTCACCTCAGGTCCAGAGCAAAGTTGCTTGCTAAGCATGTATGGAAACCTCTGAAACCACGAGCCAATAAACTTTTGCTCCCCCAAGGTGTTTGTGTTAGGCATTTTGGTCATAGCAATGACAAGCTGATTAACATAATTATATATCTTAGGGAGGAAGACTACAGTACTAATGCACTATTTCATCACATATCAAAATATATTCTGTCAGCATGATTTCAGAGTTGATATTGATCTTTATTACGTGTCTGAGGTTGTGCATCTCAGGTTTTTCCATTGGAAAGTAACTCTCCCCTTTCCACATTGTATTCATTGGAACAAAGTCATTACACAGAGATTATAGTTTGGATCTTCAATGTTCCCTGAAGATTTTATATGATAGGCAATGCAGGAATATTCAGAGGTGAAATGATTAGATTGTGAGAACTGTAACGTCATTGGTAGTTTAACTCATTTGATGGATTAATATTTCAAAGGACCACCAGGTGGCAACTGTAGGCAGATGGAGTGTGGATGGAAGAAGTAGTCACTGGGGATGTGACCTACACTATATCTTCCCTGGTCCCTTTCTTGCTCTCTGCTTCCTAGCTACCATGAGCAGAGCAGCATTCTTCTGCCATTCCGTTCCACCAGGGTGTTCTGCCTCACCTCAGGCCCAGAGCAATGGAATTGGCCATAGTCTGTATCTCTGAATCCATGAACCCAAAATAAACTTTTTCTCCTCTAAGTGGTTCTTGTCAGGTCTTTTGGTCACAGCAACAAAAAACTGACAAACAGAGCAGCCCATGGTTATGGAATAGGAAGTTTTTGTCCTCGTCCATGAAAATGGACCATCTACATGAATTTTTTTGGCATTTTCTGCATAGCTGAGTTATCTTCTCTACAATTTATGGACTTATTTAGTCACTTATATCAATATGGACTCACAAGTATTTATTTTACACATTGAATTATAACCCAAGGTTACTTTATTGCTGCAGCTATGACTGCTGTTCAGTTGTTGTTCCATCTTTGGTTATTAGGAACCATTTCAATTGCTCCTGTATCACTTGGACACAGTATTCCCAACACTGTGGAGTTTTGTTTTGTTTTTAAGCACATTCTAACTTTCTGGCACTACAGGATGCTCCTTGATCTTTTTGCATATTTCTTGATCCAGTTTTAGAATCATCCATTTTTATAAGAATCTTTGGTTCCTTTGATTGGTAAATAGTATTAGGGAAAAATATTACATGGTGTGATGTTACCAAGAGAATATCAGTACTTCTAGCTGATGTAGCTGGGAATCATGTGTGTATGCTATCCAGGGTCTATGTACATACCTCCTAGATCTCCATTTTTGTAGCATTTGTATGTATTATGTCTTCTAACTCCTTACCACTTGAATCGTTCTAACATACTTGCTTTACAGTTTTGGATGTCTATTAAATGTTTGCTTCAACAGAAAACCAAGTTTGGTTTCTTAAACCTGTTCTGTATTCAATTTACTTAGTTAATCATATCAAGAGACCTCAGAAAAGTTCCACTCTATACTTGTAAAGGAATGAGAGTGAAAAAATAAATAAAAGCCATTATGTTACTATCATGAATTCTTCTTCAGTCCAGAAAGGATTCTGTGTAACCCTATGGGTCCTCAGATTGGACTTTGAGATCTGCTGCCATATACTATTCCTGTGTTTTGTCACTCAATGCAAAGTTGTACTAAATCTTGCCTTATTTTCTTGTTTTGGCGAGGAAGAACACAGAGGTGCACTTTGGAACAGACGAGCTGTACGAGAGATTTGCTGCCATTGAAATGGATTTGTGTGGAATAATTGTCACCATGACTTCACTAACTTTCCAAAGGTCCAATAATTTTATTTTTATCATTGTGAAGATATAGAAAAATTAGGATCTGGTTGTTAGAGGTGGTCTTTTGTATGGAAAACTTGAATATTCTGAAAATTTTATTTACTTGTCTATAGCACCAGACTCTGTAATGTTTTTTAATAAAGAAATTTATTCAGAAAATAAAAGATCATTTTTTAATGGCATGCTCAGAAATTCGCTTTGGCAGGTTATTGCTTTGTAGGGTCTTGTTCCCTCAGTGCAAAAAGGAGTGTTTAGAGAGCATTAAATCTGACAATACTTTAGTGGTAGAGATAGAGTGGTAGAGATTTTATTTTTCTCACCAAGTGAAGGGGAAGGAGATCTTGGCATTCATGGCATGTGAGCTTGGTAGAATTTATCCAGAAGATCAATTAATTGATTTGTAGTAAATCATTATTGCCCATTTTCTTCATTTCTACAGACTGAGCATAACAGTGGCATTTATTAAGAGAAGCTGCCTCAGTGAGCACGTAATTGTGTCAGACCTCTGTGTGCATTTTGTAGGATTTAAACAAGTTTGACCTTAATACTGTAACATGTAGAGTTCTGCACATATTTTACCAAAATCAATTGTCTACACTAAAGATGAACTAGACATATATAAAAGTATAAAACATATAACTAGAGAGAATTATTTTGTGCTTTTAGATTTATATGGAAAATATTCTTGAGAATGTGTATTATGAGCCAGGCACAGTGGCTCATACCTGTAATCCCAGCAGCTTGGGAGGCTGACATAAGACGATCACAAGTTCAAAGCCTGCCTAAGAAATTTAGCAAGAGTATAAGCAAATTAGCAAGACCTATCTCAAAATAAAAAATAAAAAGAACTGGGGAGTGGCTCAGTAGTTAATTACCTCTGGGTTCAATCCTTGGAACCAAAACAAACAAACAAACAAAAATGAATGTATATTATAATATGTAAACACAAAGCATAAATCTTTAGTTATCAAGACAATTTTAAACCAATGGATTAAAATATTGATTAAGAAGATTATTAAAAGAAAAGAATAGCAGCAACAAAGAAATACAGAACTAGCAACAAATTCTTACCATAAGTATTTGTGAGAAAAGGATTACTCACATACCAAACTGAAAAAACATTACAAAAAAATTAAATTACTCATATAAAATTACTTCTTTAACATATGTACATCACGTATTTGTTATCCAGTTTTAAATATATATTATATATGTGTACATGTTAGTACTTCATGTGACAATTGATCAAGAGAGGACAATTTAATAAATGCAAGACTGAAGAAATGAACTTCGCTAAACTGGAAAAAGAAATTTATTTTCTCAAACTGATAAAGAATGTCTATGAAAAATCTAAATCTATCATAATAATTAATGGTTAAAAAATTGACTATTACTCACCTAATATTGGAAATAAGGCAAAGATTTCAATTCTAATCACTGTTATTCAACAATATACCATACAACTATACATATATATATATATATATATATATATATGGGCATATATATAAAGAGACAGACATAATTTACAAACAATACAATCATGTAGTATTTAGGAAAATATAAGGTAATTGAAAAAATTTCTGGCATTAATAAGTGAGCTTAGAAAAGTTATAAAATATAGGGTCAATATCCAGAAAGTAATCATAATTTCATATAGTACAAAACATGTAGAAATATAAAAATTTTAAATAATATCTTCAAAAAGTAAAATAAGTAGGAAGTTTTTAAAGTGGCATTGTATATATGTTTAAAATAACAAGTGAAGTAAGTTAAAGAAGACCCAAATACATGAAGGGATATATAAAGTTTAAGGATTGAAATCTTCTTTGTTAGGATGTCAACTTTTAAATGTTTCTTTAGATTTAATATAATGACATTCAAAATTTGACAGGTTGGTTTTTTAGTAGAAACTACAAGCTGATTTTAAAATTTATATGGAGATATGAAGGATATAAAATAACATCTGAATAGAAAAACAAACAAAAAATGAAGTACTTTATACTACTTTATTTAATACTTAACTTTAAAACTGCAGTAATCAACAGTATATTTCTGACTAAGGATGTTTGGATTTTTGCCCAATATTTCTTCAGATATTGTTTCTGCCTTAGCTTTTTCCTCATTGCCTTCGGATGTTACCTGGAGTTTTAATAAAGTTTGTGGAATTTATCAAGACTATAAATCGTATCTGAATTTCAAACTCTTCCTCCCAATTCTGGTCAGATGCTTAAATAGCTGATTAACTCTTTTTGCAATTTTTTTTTCTATTATGGCTAGTTTTGGTTTGGCTCCTTAGAGACTCGTTTCACTCATATGAGTTCAGAAATCAGCCAAGAATTTGAAGAAATATTTGTATGCAAAATTTGGGGCTTTCCCTCTTAATTCTCTACTTTCTTTGATTTTCCTGCTCCATTTCCAGCTCATCTGGCAGGCACCCATGAGCTCTGACCTCTTAGTCCTCAGCCAAATAAGACTGCTGATTTCTACTTGAACCTATTATCTATGGAGTACAGAATGCTATGTATCTTCAGGTCAAAGCTGCTTTCACAGGGATCTCACCCCGTGTTTTCTTCCTTCTAGAGCCATTTGTATCTGGTTTGGTGTTATCTAATGACTTCAAACATATTTTTTCATGTTTCTGCTATTAATATCATGAGATGCTAAGAACTCTATTATCAGGGATCCTAACTATATTAAGAATAAACTGATTCATGATAATAACAGATCCTTGTTATTAACTTATTATTTAAGTAATAAATCAAATTTACTAAATTTCATTGCTTTGTATCTCATAGTAGTGAAAGAGATCATGAGAAATAAATTAACAATTTTTCCAAAGGTAGTAAAAGTTAAAAGTGTTAATTCAAATGAGATATTGGGTAAAAAGCTAGCAATGTCTGATGGTATGGATTATTTACTCAACATTGACTATCAGATCATTTTCTCTATTGTCTGCATTATGGATCCTCTGTTCCCACTATTGAAAATGTTTTGTTTATTTTTTCTTTCTGACTTTTTATTCCTTTTAGCAAACTGTTGCCAGTGAGAACCTTGTTCAAGACAGTTTTAGTCAGCTTTTCACTGCTGTGACTAAAAGAACTGATAAGAACAATTGTAAAGGAGGAAAAGTTTATTTGGGGGTTTGCAGTTTCAGAAGTCTCACTCCATAGACAGCCAGCTCCAGTCCTAGGGGCTTGAGGTGTTGTTGAACATCAGGGACAAGGAGTGTGGTGAAGGAAAGAGGCTCAAGATACCACTTCAGGAAGCAAAGACAGAGCTCTGCTCAACAAGGACAAAATATAAATCCCAAAGGCATGCCCCCAGAGACCCACCTCCCCTAGCCACTTTCTACCTGCCTGCATTTACCACTCATTTAATCCTTATCAGGAGATAAATTCACAGATTGGGTTAAGGTTCTCATAATCCAATCATTTCACCCCTAAACTTTTTTGCATTGTCTTACACATGTGCTTTTTGGGGGCACATATCTAAATCATAACAAAGGCATAAAGCTTTTCAAGATTTAAAATTCTGTGTTTTCAAGGCTTAAAATTCTCTAAGTGTTTTAAGATCTGTTTCCATACTTCTTAACAAGACTCCTATAGCACAAAAAGTAAAATCAAGAATCAACAAATGGGATGGATTCAAACTAAAAAGCTTCTTCTCAGCAAAAGTAATAATCAATGAAGTGAACAGAGAGCCGACATCCTGGAACAAATCTTTGCCACACACACATCTGATAGAGCACTCATCTCCAGGGTATATAAAGAACTCAAAAAGCTTAACACCAAAAAAACTAACAACCCAATCAATAAATGGGCCAAAGAGCTAAACACAAACTTCACAGAAGAAGATATACAATCCATCAACAGACATATGAAAAAATGTTCAACATCTCTAGCAATCAGAGAAATGCAAATCAAAACTACCCTAAGATTCCATCTCACGCCAGTCAGAATGGCAATTATCAAGAATACAAACAACAATAAGTGTTGGCGAGGTTGTGGGGAAAAAGGCATGCTCTTACATT
>PVHX01024537.1:0-23822 GCA_004024805.1 Geosciurus inauris
CTTTTCTTAGGCCAGTCGACAGGGGGCGCTGTAGGTGTTATCAGTCGCCCTACCGGCTCTGCAAACAATTTCTTCTGTAACTGCTCCTTGATGTCATATTTTTTTAAGTTTTTCAGACAAATACTCAATCTCTCATTCTAGTGTTTCTTCATCTTTTTCTTCCCCCTCTTCAAGGTCTAAATCCTTTTCTGACCCCTTGTGAGATTTAGCAGATACAGTCTCCTGCACTATCTCAAAAGTTTTGGCTAGTTAACTCATTTGTTCTGATATCATATTCAGCAATCCGGATACTACGTTGCGCACCCATTGGAATGCTCTACCACAATTTAATGTGAATGCTTTACCACAATTTAATGTGAACACTTCACCACAATTTACCTGTTTCTTTGACAGTTCCTTACTTTGTTGCGCACCCATTAGAATGTTCTACCACAATTTAATGTGAACGCTTCACCACAATTCACCCCACCTAAACTTACCAACTGGCTTTCCTGGGGTGTCCATCAGCTATCTTCCCTTCTTCCTATCTTGGTAGAACCTCCAGTTGCCGGTGCCTGTACTGGCACAAAGTGAAACCAAGATCGGCGAGGGAGCTGCGGATGAAAATTACACACAAACACACACACACATAGAACAAGGCAAGAGACTCCTTTATTAAGCTCACGTCCCTCTTTATATATGCTAAGATGCCCTATGTCCTCCAAGCACTACAGGGTGCCTAAAGTTGACTATTCTACTAGCACCCTGCAGCTATTCACAGGAATGTGGAACTTGTTATAAGAATATGGAACTATGGCCAAAGCCACATGATTGAAAAACCTGATATTGTTGCACATTATGTACTGTGGAAGCACCCAGGTCAGATCTCTCCCACAGGATTCCCCTTAACCCTCAGGGAAAAGCAATCATTGAGAGAACCAATCACACTCTAAAGGAGATGCTTCAGAAATTTGATTCTACTGAGAAGAACCCTTCTTTGAGATTGTTGGATGCTTTATTTACCCTTAACTACCTCCCTTTGACAAATAAGGCCTCAATGCAGCAATCCAACACAGGGGTCCATTTACCTTCCCTACCCCCTCTTCCCTCGGTGCTATGGAAAGACTCCTTGACCCTTCAATGGAAAGGCCCAGACCTTCTGCTCACACAAGGGTGAGTCTATGCTTGTGTCTTTCCTCCCACAGAGTCTAAGCCCCTTTGGATCTCAGCCAGGAATATTCATCCAAGCCTCTCTCAAGAAGACAACCTGCCCCACCTGAAGTAAGAAGCCCCTTCCGTGACTACCTAAACCAAAGCTATTGTTATCTCTGACCCTTCTATTCTTCAAAAGGTGTGAAGTAAATTATCAACTCTATTAGATCCATCCAATTGGGTTATTATTGGGCTCAGGGTTCTAAGACTTCTTCTGGTTCTTCTCTTTGTCAAACTAAATAAGCTCTCAGTTCATATCATTAAAGAATCACTGGAACACAAGAAAATCCTGCCACATTGATTGCAGTCCTTAAGAACATGTAAGAAGCTCACCCACCACATCTTTGCTGGAAACACAAGGCTTCGTACCTTTGGCTGATCATAACCCCTTCCCTTCCAACCCCTTCCAACCCCATCACCTGTTCTATTGGGAAAGAGCTCATTTTGGGGCACATGCATACAGGCTGGCTAGCCAATGATGGGCAAGATGCTCAGAGGGGCACAACCTAAGACAAGGACAGCCTTGTTTGCCCCTCTCTTGCACATGAGCTGATAATCAATGATGGGTAAGATGTTCAGAGGAGCCCAACCTAAGCCAGATTACAGTTTTGTTAGCACCCCCACTCTATCATATGCAGCATGTAGGAGTCTGGAAAATCAAGAAGAACGATTCTCTCCCATGAGGAGATTATCACAGATCCCTCCAACATGCTTGCTTTTGGGCCATACAGACCCCACTGACATTTCAAATTAAAGTAAAAATGGGGATATGTAGGAACACTCTCTAATACCCTCAACCCCTCCCTTCCATCTTTCCCCATTCTATGCTAACAGACTGTGCTCTTGACAGAGAGCACCCCTTTGTTTGTGACCTTTGGACCTGATTGGTCCAGGAATGTATTTAAGCTTCTATACTTTCTGGAATAAACGGTGTTTTCTGCTTCTCACTCTGGTGTTCCTGCTTCTCACTCCAGGAGTTTCTGTGTCTCACTGGGGCAGAGTAAATTTTTACCTACACCCCAGGGTCTGGGTGAGTAACTCCACAGATTGCCACCATCCAGAGAGACCCCGTATCATCTTTCCCTGGAACCCCTTTTTTCTCTGTGTCTGTGGACCCCAACTCATCGAGTGGGCCCATGTGGTACCCCCTCTTTTTAAGAAATAATCAGGAGGGAGCTTTGATGAAAATCATGAAGAAACATCAGACAAACCCAACCTAGAAATCTTCCCTATGGGAGGTCATTGGTTTCTAGTCTGGGTAGTTCAGCTCATAAGAATCAATGGAGTGTGGACTCTAGGAGGCTAAAGAGAGAACAAAACTCAGCACTTTGGCTGTATTCTTCTGCTGTAAAGAACATGGTTGTGACAATTCAAGGAATGAGATGGAGACCTCTGGACTAGATAGAAGCAATCTGTGCATGGGATCCAGTACCCTCCTCTACTTAAGGCAGTTATAAGCATCATGACCTTGTACAATCCAGTCTGTACCTTAGCAACATAGGGCAATAGGTACATTCTGATTTTAATGATCACACTGTGGTAACATAGGAGAGTGTTCCCATTTGTAGTAATACAACAGGTTTTAAATATGAGATTGATAATTTACTTCCATTTAATTCAGAAAAAAGTTCTTTGAACAAATTTCTATGTTAGTTTCCCATGGTTTCATGGGAAAAGTCACATGATCACTTTCTGATTGACAAAGTTTTATATTTTCTCTTAGTTATCCTACCTGGAATTATTCATTTCATTCAATAGAAGAAGGCAGCACCACCCAAAGAATTAGAATACGGGCTCTGAAGCTGGAGCTCTGGAGCCTTTAATTCCACTGGGAGTTGTGGATCCAGGATTATAATGAAAAATTGAGCTCACATTATGTAGAGATGCCAGTATTTTAGATCCCTTCACTATGTCCTAGAGTGGCACAGAGGGGAGGCATAAACTCCACAGTGAAGTGACTTTAATGTGTCCAAGGCTGATTCTCAAAAATGTGTGGGAACTGTGAGCTATTGGCAGGCAATCCTCAGGGTTTCTGTGGGGTGAGTCATAGCTAAGTCCTCCCTCCCCTAAGACTCTTCCAAGCTTTATGCCTTGAACAATTCACTCAGTACCTTTGTGTCCTAGTGCAGAGTCCCTCATATTCCCCCACAGCAGCATAGGGAGATAATGCTGGCAGACAATGAAAACAGGTGGTGGGTGTGAAGTGTTCAGGACACACACCACAGAGCACACAGCAAGTGTTTTATTAGTGTAAACTGCTTTTTAGGTTGTTTATAGTTCTCAGTCTTTAGGAGATCAATATTGGTTTTGATGCTTGGATGCCAGCTTTATCAAGCCCAGCATCATGTAATGTTTTAGAAAATACAATTGCTGAAACCCTTCATTGAGTTTTCCATTTGAAATGATTGATATCAAAGCTGATGTTGGTCAATTATTTCCCAAAGATTAATATGAACATCTGCACTCTAGGAGTTGCTTTTTGATAGCAACTTCTAGGGAACAATGTTGGGAGTATGGGCAGCAGTGTTCAGTGGGAAAATTTCCCCTACAGTCAACATGGGCATATTCTTGTCCTGGGAATTTGTTTTTCTGGTCCCAGAATTTGGGAAATTCCTTTCTGTCAGGGCCAGGCTCTGTGGTATTCAGAATACATGGAAACCTAGGATGAGACAGGTTTAACTGTTCAGGGTTCAAAGATCTATAGATAGGACCATAGAAGTATCTAGACAACCTTGGTTTATCTAAGGGATGCTCTTCCTGTCCTGTGGCAGATAGGCTGAGACCTTTAGAAAGTTCTTTCTGGATGATTGCTGATGGGCCCAGAAGGTGTTGAGTTGATATCTCATAATGTATCTTCACTTCTTTTGGCCAAGAATTGTTTTCTCCATAAAAGCTTGTTTGAATACATAAAAGCTTCATGCAAGTGTGGAGCTGCATGTATTTAAGTGGTTATATATCTACACACATTATGTATATACCCATGTACTGATTTATGTAGCTGTCATCTGTGTGTCATCTATTTCCATTTACTTATTCATTTATTTATAACCTGTATAATCTATCTACCTTTCTGTCTTCCCAACCCAGGAATATAAAGAGAACAGTTGGGGTGAAGCCTAAACCCAGCCCTTCTGTAAATATCAGAGACTCCAAGAAATAACTGCCCAGGTAAGTCCAATCAGCTCCAAGATTCATGAGCAAATTAAAGAATCTTCATTGTCTGCTGTCTTGAGGGTAGCTTGTTATGCCACAATAGATCACCAGAGCATGTATAGAATGATATGTATAATGAAGACAACAGATGAGAAGTGGGGGGAATTGGAGGAAGAATCAGTACCTTAGTTGTGAATCACTGCAGCAGCTGAGGGGCTAAGGTTCCACTCAGAGGAAGGAGTTCTGAGGTGTTTACAGGGGTGTATTTGACATGAAAGCATTGAGCACATCGATGTAGAAGAGATTATAAACCAACATTATTGAGAACATACTATGTTCCAGTTCTGCTTGGCATCAAGCCTTGTATTTTTTAGTATGACATTTGGTCAGCAGCATTGTGGTTTCAGGATGTGGTAGCCACTTTTCAAGAGTCTCCACCATGGTCATTTTCTCCTGGTATTCATGGCATTCTGAGTCCCTTACTATATGAGCAGAGCCAACCTGTGATACCCCCAGAATAGTGAGGGACTCCTAAGACTGACTTGTAAAACACATTGAGGTTTCCATTTTTCCTTCTCTTGGATCACTTGGTAGAAATAAGCTGCAATGTTCTGAAAACACTTAAATAGCCACAAGGCAAGGAATTAAGACCTCCTGCCAACCATAAGTCCTGACTTCCCAGGTATATGGAAGTAGGTTGTTTTTCAAAATTTTACTTGAGAAATGCTCCATGTCATCTTGGATTCAACCTCATGTGAAACTCCAAGCCAAATCTACCAAGTGAACAACTTCTGAACTGCTACCCATAAAATATAAGATAATGTTACTGTTTTGGCCCCTATGTTTTAGTATAATTTGTAGAAGACATCAGACAACTAATAAAGAGACAGAGGAGCAGAGAAAATAATTTTTGTTGTCTACAATAAAAAAAATCTAAGGCCGTGAAGAGCCCTGTGTTTCAGCTGAATTTGCAGGAAAAGAGATACTTGGTGTTAGTAGTGTAGGGTGATGGCAGCATGCATGCATACCTAGGTAGTTTCAAGAAAAATATAACCATATGTGCTAAAAAGAAATAAAGACTTTATTTGAATTTAATGTAATAATGGAGAGTGCAGGAAGTCACCTGTGAAATGTGCATGGACAAGATCAGTATTGAAGCCATTGAGAGGGAATATCTGGTCTCTGGGAACTCACAGCGGCATTCCTGTTGGTGAGATGACTCAATATATTGTGAGCTCCCACCTGGTCTTCCAGAAGTTCTCATGAAACATCAAAGATGGGTGTGATTTGTTAAGAGCTGAACAGCTTGCCTACCCCTACCTATATCCTGCTTTTCATGAAGAAGCAAGCACAGAGACAAGACTCCTTCTATACTGAAACCTTACACCTACCAATCCCCTTTGATCTGTACTGCTATAAATAAAGCAAGCAGGAGATCCATCTTTGTTAGAAGATGCACCCATCTGGCCAGATTTGTCTGTCACTGCCCTTGCTCTAAAACTATATTTCTGTGTCCTGGGTTATTTCATAGTACTCTTTACTTAGCTTTTATTTCTCAGCCAGCCTATCCCTCTTGAGGGGAATCTTTTTCCTCACCCTTGCGGGACATGTGCAAGAATTGGCACCCAGAATGGGAGAACATTCTGGAGGAAACTGAAAGAGAATGGTATTAGGTGGCCTTGAGCCCTCTCTCACAGGAAGCATGCATGTGACTAGCTAATTGAGAGAGAGAGGAGAGAGGAAGTTTTTTGTTTTTGTTTTTGTTTTTGTTTTTTGGTAGTGTAATGTTGAGCTTGGGGAACTCACTCTGTACAGAGAGAGAAATTTACTTTGCTATTCTCAAGACTACCATGAAGCAAAAAGGAAAGTCTATAAAAATGAGCTCAGCTCACTAAGTTCCTAGACAGAATTAAGGAGGTTTGTCCATGGTTTTGTGAGATTTGCATACTTGGAAAAAACTCAACAGGGAGCTGCATGCTGTCTGTATTTCAGCTAACATGCCTAGGAGTACAATTATAAATGTAGAAAACATTTGGATGATAATAGAGACTTCCTTATATTTGGACCAAGATATTAGACAATGGTCCTTGGGAGATTTAATTAGGGACCTTAGAAATGTGGTTAAAAGTTTTAGTCCTAGTAGACAGTCCTGCCCACCTTCTAGGACTTCTTTGCCTTCTGGGAATGTAATGCATGATAAGTAGGAGAGGACCTAAAAGCAGAGCTAAAGCTCACTCCATTTCTAAGCACAAAATGCAGAAAGAGAACCTAGTGGCAAATGCTCAATTAGACAAAGAGATACAGGAGGATGGGGGAGGGGTCACTCTGCAAGACTCTGTGGAAGACTGGAAGGCTAAGGAGAATAAGTTAGCAGGAAATCTCTGTAATTTGCATTTTAGGGATCCTGCTCCAGTGAGGAGGGGAAGTTGCTTGGGGAAGACTCAGACTCAGAGTCCCAAATATAGCCATCACAAAAATGTCTCCACTACAGCAGGGTCTCAGGGCCATTCAAGAGGTGGAAGGAGACATATCAGGGTGTAAATTATTTCCAATTTTTGAGCAGTTAGATCCAAAAAATCAAAACCAAAATGTACAAATTCATGTGGTTATTCATTTTAAAACATTAAAAGAATTAAATTTCACCTGCTCCTTGTCTGGCCTGAAATCATCTTTTGTTCAAAGCTTGATATACTTAGTGTGTAATGAGGCCTTGCTGCCTTATGGCTGGATTACCCTTGCCAAGGCTTTTATTCCTGGAGGTGAATATTTGTTGTGGAAATCTAGTTGGATGTATTTTTGCTCCAAGTAGGAAGAAACTAACAAAATGCATGGAGTTCAAATCACTTTAGAGATGTTGGCTGCAATGAAACAATATGCTGATTTGGAACAACAGTTAAATTATGATTTACAAACTTATACTCAGATTAATGTGTATAAAAGATGAGCTTGGTGAGAATTATCTACTAAGGGAGATAAACGTCTAGATTTCAGTCAGATCAGGCAGGGGCCCACGGAAAATTTCTCACATTTTGTAGTACATTTATATCAAGCTGTGAGCTATATGATTGGAGATTCAAATGCCTCTGAGATATTAGAGTTAAATAGTTAGCTTTTGAAAATGCTAATCAAGTTTTCCAAGAGATAATTTGGCCTCACTGCCAAAAGGGAACCATATCAGATTACATACCTCTTTGGTCACATGTGGGCCCAGCATATTTCCAAGGTGTAACCATGGAGACTGCATTAAAACAAGTTTTACAAACTCCATTAAGGGAGACCAAGTTTAAGATGCAATGCTTTAATTATGGTAAGATGGTGCACATGGCTAGGGATTGCAAAGAGTTGCAAGGACAAAGGAATGTACGATGTCTTTGTCTGCATTGCCAGAAAAATACCCACTGGGTACTGGAATGCCATGCCTGGAATGTCCTAAAGGGACCACCTCCACTCATGCAGCAGGGAATAGAGAGGCAGGACCAACCCTGGCCCTGGCATCACAATTTACTTGAGAAGTTATTGGCTCTGGGTCAACTGTCACTCATTCTAGCCCAGCCTCCTGATGCACAGACCCAGTCTCACCATACATCTGGGACATTTTCTGCTCAGGAACAGGGAGTTTGGGCCTCCATCCCATGTCAGAATGCATACCAACTTTGGAGATGGATCCACAAATGGTTTCTACCGGAATTTATGGACCTGTGCCACCAGATGCAATAGATTTAATATCGGGTAGAAGCAATTTAACTCAGAAAGGAATTGAGGTATTACTGGGTGTTCTTGATGCAAATGTTATTGGGGAAATTAAAGTTGTTGTTCAAACAAATTCTATTATTCAGCTTTCTCCAAAGAACACCATAGTGCAATTTGGTTTTTTTGCCTTCTCATTTGGCAGGGAAAGGTTTAGGGGACAGATCTTGAGAAGTCCAGACTTCTGGGTCCCCAGAGAGACCGTATTGGGTTCAATTAGTTTAGCAAGAGTGCCCTGTATTGGATCTTAAAGTTAATTACCAAATTTTCATGTAGTTGTAGGTATGGGGCAGACATTTCTGTAATCTCCGGTAAATTCTGGCCCCAGGATTGGCCTTTAAACAAAGCACTTGTCCACTTAGAAGGAATTGGCAGATCTCTCAGCCTGCTCAAAGTGTTCAGTACCACCAATGGGAAGATAAAGATGGCAATATGAGCCTTTTCAAACCTTACATCCTTGATACTTTGCCAGTAAATTTATGGGAACAAGGTATTTTGCGCAGACTAGGAGTTTTGTTAACAACCGCTAATTCCATGGTGTCATCTCAGATGCTTAATCAAGGATGGATTGCCACTAAAGTATTAAAAGGAAATGAACAAGAAATGTATTTACCTGTGCCTCAGTCTTAACAAAGACAATTTAAATTATTTAATTCATCCAATTAAAATTTTAATGGGGGGCATTTGTCTATTTCCCAGCCTAGAAAACAGCAGAAAAAATAATTGCCTGTCTGATGATCCTGTCTGGGTTGACCAATGATCCCTTACAGGGAAAATATTCCAAGTAACTCATAATTTCTTTCAAGAACAGTTTGAAGCGGGCCATATTGAGCCTACTCTTAGCCCTTGGAATACTCTGATTTTTTTAGTACACAAAAAATCTGGCAAATGGAGATTGTTACAAAATCTCAGAGCCATTAATTAAACTATGGCATCAATGGGAGCTTTACAGTCTGGACTTCCTTCTCCTACAGTTATCCCTCTTGACTATCAATTACTAGTAACAGATTTGAAATATTGTTTTTCACTATACCATTACATCAGATGATTGTAAGAGATTTGCTTTTAGCATTCAAGGTATAAATTTCAATGAGTCAGTTAAGAGGTTTTGCTGAAAGGTTACCTCAAGCTATGACCAACAGCCCCACATTATGTCATGATTTTGTAGCACAAGCTGTGTCTCCAGCATGAGAACATTTCCCTGATGTATATATTATGCACTATCTGGATGATTCTTTTGGCTCATGCTAGCTCAGATGTTCTTTTAAAAATTTTTGCTCAACTAGAAAGCTTGGTTATTGCAATGGGTTTATGCATAGCACCTAAAAAGTTGCAAAAGTCTCCTTTTCAATATTTAGGCAATTTAAGCAAAGGATGTATGATTTATCCACAAAATTTACAAATCAGAGTTGATAGTTTGCATACCCTTAATGATTTTCAAAAATTACTGTGTGATATTAACTGGCTGCAGCCAAGTTTAAAATTAACCACTGCAGATTTGAGTCCTTTATTTCAAATTTGCCAGGGGGATTCTTCATCAGCTTTTCCTTGCCAAATTACAGCAGGGACAAGGACTGCCTTGACAAAAGTTGAAGCTGCCATCATGACTGCCCAGCTTACTAGATTTGATCCACAAGAATCTATATATTTATTAACATTTCCCATTGTTCATACCCCTACAGGAGAAATTTGGCAATCATTGGGAGTTATTAAATGGCTTTACCTAGCTCATTCTCCTGAAAAATTGTTGACTCCTTTCCATGATTTTATTGCTCAGTTTGGTGTTAAAGGTAGAACACAAGTCTTACAATTCGTTGGATCAGAGCCTTCTATTGTAGTAACCCCCTTTTCTACTTAACAGCATAATTGACTCTGGCAATCTCCCAATATTAGCAAATAGTTTTGCTAATTTTCTTAGTCAAGTAGAAAGTCACTATCCTCACCATAATATTATTGAAATTATTCTTGAAACTTCATTTATTATTCCCAAAATTATACATGCTCAAAAAATAGTGGGAAAAGTAACAGTGCTCACTGATGGCTCAAGGTCAGGAAAACCTGGCTTCCATAGGCAGGCTTATACTGAAATAATGCAGACATTATGTAATTCTGCACAATGAGCAGAACTTCCAGGTCTCCTTTGTGCTTTACTTCACTTTACTAATGAACCAATTAATGTCTATAGTGATAATGCATATAAAGTTGGAGTTGCTAAACATATTGAAACAGCTACTATTGCAAATATACCATCAAAAGAGTTATTTCATTCATTCCATACTTTAAAAAGACAATTAAAATGCATCAACATCCTTGTTTTATTGGTCATACTCATATAATGGGAAGTTTTTCAGATACTCACTTTACACCCATCCATGTGACTGGATTTAATTATACTGGTTACAGTGGACAGTTATCTATATGTTGGTCCCATGATAAACATGCTGGCTGTTTAAAGGTATCTTTCTTGGATGAGACAGCATATGGGTGACTTAGATTAGCCAATCATACTGGGCCTTGGAACTCAAGATTCTATGTCCAGACAGTTATTAAAATGGGACTTTCTTCTAAGAATTTTCATAGAACATCCACAAATAGTTTATAGTCCTAATTATTCTGCAATAGAATTTTTCACCTTTCCTAAATGGATGGAATGTGCAAATGTCTTTCCAGTACAACATCAAGTTTCTAGAAATATTGGGTATATTTTGGACTGGCCTCCAAGGTTCATTAAAGATAAATACATAAGTATGCCACAACCCTTGGTGGTTTTGTTGGTAATATTCTAACCTTCACTGAAGGTGGTATTCAAAAAGATCTCTGGCATTTAGTTGAGGCCTCAAATTATCTACATTATACAGATGGTTCTATGCCTGAGTTTGTAGGCAAGAATTGCAAGGAGGGTTCCTGCCATGGTCTGTAAGCCTGTGTTCAATCTCCTATGTTTATGCTTTAATGACTGGAAATGTTCACCATTAAGAAAAAAGGTGATAAATATCTTGTAGCCTGTAAAAAATGCAATCTAACTAATTGCATTACTAGATTTAATAGAGGGAGAGAAATGTTAATCTTTCACTAACCCTGCTTTGTGTTACTACCAGCCAATATTTCAGGACTATGGTATGCTGATGCTAGTGTTCAGGTTGTACAATAGATGCATGCTCAGTTAAGCAGACCCAAATGAGCTTTTGGTCTCATAATCCTTCAAGTTCCTGCTTTAATGTCATTCATAGCCTGTATCTATGTATCTGATTTCATGTCATTCATAACCTTTATCAGCTTTGGCAGCTATATCTCAAAACATTCAGCACCAAATTATCTCAATAATTTGGCTCAGAATATTTCCAAAGCCCTCCATAATTAAATATTGATGAAAAGATTGACATGAAATTAAATGTCCTGGATGATACTGTCATAAATATTGGTAATTAGCTTTCTGCTTTCAAGTTTAAACAAAGGCTTAAATGCCATACCAACTATAAAGATGTCTGTATTACTGTGCCCAAATATAATGCTTCCCAATGGGATTGGGGAAAGGTTCAAAATTATCTAATGGGTATTTGGCATAGCAATAATAATAGCATGGATCTCATGGAGTTACATAATCACATTCAGGATATTTAGAAAAGCAAAATCGATCTTAGGGACCCTATATCTCTAGTTGATCAAACACTGCATGAATTAAATGGCTTTAATCCTGGAAATAAGATGAAACATTCTGCATGATATATTATTGGAATAATATGTTTACTACTAATTCTTTTTTGTATCATAGTAATGAGTCATTATACCCTCAGAACAAGAATCCACGAACTCAAAATAATGGCCTATCATTTGCATTTACAAAGTAAAAATAGAGATGTCTGGGAAGGCACCCATGAAATGTGCATGAACCAGATTGGCATTGCAGTCACTGAGTGGAAGATCTGGTATCTAGAAACTCACAGTGGCACTTCTGCTGGTGAGATGACCCAATACATTGTGATCTCCCACCCAGTCTCCAAAAGTTCTTCTGCAACACTTGAGATGGCTGTTATCTCTGAAGAGCCAAACAGCCTGCCTACCACCACTTATATCCTGTTTTTCATGAAGAAGCAATCACCAGGACAACACTCCTCTCACACTGAAACTTTACATCTTCCAATCCTCTTTGATCTGTACCACTATAAATCAAGCAAGCGTGAGCTCCATCTTTGTTGGAAGCTACACCATCTAGTCAGCTTGGCCTGTCACTGTCCCCACTCTGAATCTATATTTCTGTGTCTTGGGTTATTTCATAGTACTCTTTTCTTAGCTTTTATTTCTCAGCCAGCCCATCCCTCTGGAGGGGAACACTTTCCCTTGCCCATGCAGGATGTGTATGAGAGACAAGGATTGAAACAAACTCAGACTATTACAGGGGTAGTTAGAGATTGATAGCAAGTAAACAGCAAGATAGTATTGGTGGGTGAAAATTGCTAGGAGTTACTTGGTTAGGCATCAAGACTGTGATTTCTGTTATCTGGGCTTGGTCTAGGATAACAGGACAGAATAGCAGAACAGATGTTGGTTTAGTTGAGGTAAGCATTCAGAAGAGCCTGACTAAAATTTGACTCCCTGGATTCAAGAACAATCTGTACTTGAATTTAGAAGCCCTTTGATCTAGTTAATCAATCTTTTAGAGACTCAGTTTCTTTATCTATGCAACAGGTTGATGAAGTCTCTAATAGAAGTATTGTAGGGTTTAAGGGAGTTAATGTCCATGCTTTGCTGACAATGGTTAAGAAGATCCATCTTTCCCAGCAGTGAAAACTGATGGAAGGCAGCAGCCAGTTCCCCACAGATCAATGTGCTAAAGAATGAGTTTCTTGAACATCTCATTAGCTGGGTTTCCAAGGATACTTTCTGAGTTCTATGTCCTCCACATAAGCCTCCTTCTGTGATGCTGCACTATGACATGGGAAGAGCTGTATTTTCCTGTAAATGCTCTTTGCTATTTTTATTTCTAGACTAAAGTTCAGCACCTATATCCACTCTATCCTTCATAATTGTTCTATTCTTTTGTCCCCCGCCCTTTCCCCCATTTTATGGGCACATAGGTGAGCTTTTTTTTTTTTAAACCACTACTGTCTTTTCTCTTTCTATGTACTAATGCCTCCATATCTGGAAATGGAATAGCAGTGATGGGCTATCTCACTCTCAAAGTCTTACAATTGATAGGGATTTTTCCCCTGAATGGGAAGGTTGCTCCCAAGTTCAGGTTTTGTGGATTTCTGCCTGTAATGTACAGTCAAAAGAAGGTACAATTTATCCTTATCATTTCATTCCAAATCATATTAACAAAAGAAAAGTATCTCTTTGGGTATTATGCAAGTCTAGTTTGAGTTACCTATGAATTATTGATTCTTTCCCTGAAGGAAACAGCTATTGCTTTTTTGTTTGTCTTATTTTTATGTCCTACAAGTGCCCCAGACTTTCCACCTGCCAAAATCTACATGTTGTTGATGTTGTATGTGTGGGAAGCCAGATTCAGGTTGGGGGACCTGTGTTAGTTAAACCTGAGATAAGCAATTTAAAAGGAGGAAAATATGTTTTATCTCAGGGTTTCAGAGGTTTTAGTCCATGGTCAGTTGGCTTCATTGTTTTGCCATCACTACTGGGTACATGTGGTGGAGCAAAGCTGTTGATTTTAGGGCTTCTGGGGAGTAAAGAGAAACAGAGAGTGTTGCTAGTAGGGAACCAATATCTCCTTCAGGGCACACTCTATATGACTTCACTTGCTTCTACTAGACCCCACCTCCTGAAGGCTGTGCCATATCCCAGGAGCACCGTACATGAGTCTTTGGGGGACATTTAAGACCTGAACCACAATAATGCCCCAAAGGATTTGGTGAGACAGAAATGTCATTTGCATCCCAGGAGCAGCTAATGAACTGATGGTTGCCAGGCATGGAGGAGAGAAGTAGGGCCACATCCATATCTCCCTTTCTTCTGGCTATCTATGGAAAGGGTTCAGGGTCTTGGAAGAGCAACTTATTATTTAGGGGACTGAAATTTGAACCAGGGACAGTTTACCACTCCGCATTTCTTTTAATTTTATTATTTCAATTTTGAAACAAGGTTACACTAAGTTGCCCAAATACTGTTATCACATTAAGAAAACTATTAGAAGGCACAGATCATGCCTGTGGGATCCTCAACCCCATGCCAGTGGCTTCAGATCCTCTTATGGCTGCCTTCCATAAGCACCCAGAGCTTCTGTGGATATCTTGCTATGATGTGTCTGCCTAAAGCCTCTGGGTTTGTCTTCCTCTGTGACAGTCTTGTCCATATATTTCCTTATAGTTCTGCAACCCTAGGTACATAACAGCACTGACCACTCAATTCAGGATGTTGTAGAGGGTCCTATGTCCCAAGCATATCCATGTAACCAACCAGAATAGAACACTTTGTTCTGGAGGTTAGATATCGTTTAATGTTTGCTGGCAGAGCCCTTGAAATGTGCCACTGGGTTGCAGGCACCATAGTGACATGGCTCTTTGGTAACCCCTTGCAAATGCATCCCAAAGTGGCAGGTGTTTATTTTGTGGGGAGATGGTTCATTGATATCATCTGATTATCAAAGAAGACTTTGCTCCAACTAATGCTCAAAAATTCCAGCTGGGGAACAAGAGACTTTCTTTTGTCACCTGTTGTTTTCTACTCTTGAAAAGTGAACTCAATAAGCCTCACAAAAAGAAAAAATAATTTTTTCTGTGTTTTCTTGCCTGTGCCCTACATTCACCCAGGGATCCACAAGCTGGGTTACTGACAAAAACCAAGCAAAAATATTAGTCCTACTTACATCAAGAAGTAAGTTAATTGATGGGATTTTCTTTTCTCCTTTATTTCTTTTCTTCTTAAAAAAGAGAAAAAGCATTAAAGTGTTCCTTTTTAAAAAACCATTGAAAAGGATCCATTTTAATGACTTATTTTTAAAAAATTGCCAAGGAGTATGTAACAGAAGCCTCCTAGGATTGGAGATCCTAAATTGTGTTTGTCTTGTGTAAGATCTGAAGAGAAATCTGGCAATGTTCTTTGAAAGGGTGAGGGATCTGAAACTAAAAAGAATCCTCTGTGGGCAGGGTGGAGGTAACAGAATGGGGAGGGATGGCACAGGAGAAACCTAGGAATCAGGCTTCCTAACATGAATGTCAAGCTCAATTACAAACCAAGATCTTGTTCTAGAATCATAATGCACAATGCCCTGAACAAAAGGGGCAATGTGTTGTTTTTCTCTAGGAAATCATAAAGGTGAAAATACTAGTCACTTAATCCTACCCTTGGAAATACTACATAATGATATTTGTGGTGCTCTGAATGTCAGACTTCAAAACAGGTATAAATGAAATAGAGCATGTTCTGAATTTTTTTTAAATCAAACTGTCAAGGAGAAAGAGCATAATCACAATGTCGTCCTCCTAGACCAAAAGAAAGACATTCTAATTTGTATTAAGGTAGTAAATTTGTGGAAACCATTATACAAAGAAATTTCAGAGCCTAAAAGTGTAGACTCAAGAATACTTTAATCTGGGGCTGAAGATGTGACTCAGTGTTAGAGTGCTTGCCTAGCATGTGCAAGGCCCTTGGTTCATTTTCTAGTACTGCAAAAAAGAATGACAAAGAATACTTTAATCTGGAAATAACTGAAAGAAAATAAGGTTTGCAAGGATAACTGGTGTATTGGTTATTATCCTTGCAGTTCTGAGACAATGCTCTGGAGGTGAAATTTTACCTGGTAATAAAGCACTTCCTAATGCCCATCCAGAGAGGGAACATCAGATTAACTGGACCGTTATTTTAGTGTGCTTATTTGGCACTGTGACCAAAATACATGACAAGAACAATGTGGAAAAGGAAATGCTTATTTGGGGCCCATGGTTTCAGAAGTCCCTCTCCATTCATGGCTGACTTGATAGCTCTGGACCCAAAGTGAGACAGAACATCATGGTAGATGGGCATGGTGGAGGAAAGAAGATGAGGACATGGCAATAGGAAGGAGAGAGAGAACTTTACTCACCAGGAACAAAATAGAAATCCCAAAGCACATCCCCAAAAACCTATCTCCTTCTGCTACACACTACCTGCTTATAGTTATCACCTGGTTAACTCATGTCAGTGGATTAATGCACTGATTGGGTGACAGCTCTCATAACCCAATCATTTTATCTCTGAGTATTCTGAATATTGTCTCACACATGAGCTTCTGGGGGACACCTCATATCCAAACCATAACAGCCATCAAACAATAACTCATACTCTGAGTCAAATGTCTTAACTATTTGTTAAAGATAAGAAATACTTTCATGGGCTGGTGAGGGGATAGCCCCAGCCGGGTACCAAACTCCCTTTTGGCCAGCGAGTGAGGGGGAAGGGGCACCCCAGGGCTCTCCGGTGGGGGTCGAACTGAGAGAGGAAGGCCGCCTGGCCCAATTCACCATGAACCAGGGGGTCTCGTCTAAGCAAGTACCGATTTGTTGAGGGGGTTCACAGGCTTATATAGGAAGGAGGGTCCAGTGGTGTCCGATTTCTAAGCTAAAGATGCGGAAGAGGCTGTCCACCTGAAAACAGTATAGGGTCACTCGGCTAAAGCAGTATGGGAGCAGAGGTCAGCCAATAAAAGCGCGGGGAGGTGGCTTCTCAGGGCAGCGTGGTCAGTACTGAGCTGACTGCTCAGTGCCATCTTGTGGCACACCCCCACATCTCCCCCTTTTGTTTTGTAATAGGCAGGGCGGGCCTTACTTGAGTGCACGCCTGTCTTAGGTTGCCTCTATCTTTCAGAAGGTCTTACCCGTCATGGGCTGTTACACTAGCTCTTCAGGTCCCGGTCGCATAGGGGTCATCCAGCCGGAACGCCCCAGGGGAGGGGACTTCTTCCTCCTGAGAGAGTTCCTCATAGCGAGGACTGGCCACCATCACCTGATATTGGCATTTTGCGACCATCAATTGTATGCTCCCAATTCGCTCTTTGACAGAGGCCAATAGCTTATTTATAATAATGGAACCAAAGGTCAGGGCCAGTAGCAGAAGAACCAAGGGCCCAACTATGGCAGATATCAGAGTAGTTAGCCATGGAGACCGGTTAAACCAGGACTCATACCAGGTCTCCTGTGACTCCCTTTCCTGTTTTCTTTTGGCGAGCCCCTTCCTGAGTTTAGCCATGGAGTCCCTAATGACACTGGCATGGTCAGCATAAAAGCAGCATTCCTCCTCTAAGGCCACACAAAGTCCTCCCTGTTGTAGGAGCAATAAGTCAAGTCTGCGCCGGTTTTGCAGCACCACCTTCGATAGTAAGGTTAGGGACTTTTTCAGGAAGCTGATGGGTCATTCAATATTTTTTAAGTCCTCATCAACAGCATTCCGCAGAGAAGTAAGTCCTCGTTGTTGGGTAACCAGTGAGGCGATGCCAGTGCTAGTCCCAGTTAATCCCAGACCAAACAAGGCAGCGACAGTCAGTGTAGTAAGAGGTTCTCTCTTTGTTCTCTGCAGGTGTCCTTCGTCCCAGTGCGAGAAGACATAATTCTCATCATGGTAGATAATGCAGGGGAGTACAACCACTATAACACAAAACTCTAGAGATTGGTTAAATACCTGACATGAGACATGGGGAGTTAGACCTGCCTCAGAGCAGATCCAGTAACCCCCTCCATCGGGGGTCAGCCAATCTTGAGTATATTTCCCAATGCAAGGGAGTGGAAATTCACTAGCATATGCCCTTTACATGGGAAGGCACAGATCCTATACAGGTACCTTGGCCACTAACTTGGGCTAAGGTTAACCCAATTCTTTTACTCATCCAGGTTGTTGGGGTCTCACGGGACAAGCTAAAGGAGACATTTATTCCCATTGCTTCATAAAATGGAGGGTTAACATCATAACATAGCCAGTAGGTATCTGTGAGTTTAGGGTAAGAACCATTGAGGGTATCATACATGGCAGAAATAACGTCCCACAAGGGATTGGGTATTCCCTTTGAAGGACCTAGAGAGGGGGTAGTGAGACCCTGGGGTGAAGTAACAGGGGTTTGGGGGAAGGTCATAGGGGCATTACCCTGGGCGCCTATGAACTCCAATCTCTTTGGGGACGTGGGCCTGGCCAAGGGACAGAGGCCCTGGGGGCGGGTAATGACCCTATTTGGCCCAATGGCTTGAGAAATGGTTGTTATTTTTCTTCTGATTCCAAACAGAAGCCCTTTATCATGTCCTTTCAGATGAAGCCATAGCCCTCAAGAAATACCTCTTCCATCCCAAGCATTTTAATGTTTTCCCTTATCCGTAAAGGTGATAAGGAGGGGATTACAAAGGACCCCCCACCTGTCACAGGAGGGTGTCCCTTTACGGGAGACTTGGATGAAATCATTGAGGCTCCCCTTTTTCCAGTGCACTGTACCCGTGGTTTTGCAACCCCAGGTGGCACAGTAGTAGGATTAGGGGCCCCCGCAGCCTCGCCGCTTAGTATGTGCAGGACACACATAAAAGGCCTCCTTCTGCAAGGTGCTAAGCCCCCAAGTAGAATCACAATTAGGGGATCCAGTTGTCGTTAATGGGTGCAGGCTCCAATACCCATCAGTTAGTCTGCATAAGTCGGTTGTCAGGGAAGGAAACCAGGTTTTTGGATGAAGCCCTGTGACACTGGATGCAATAGTTCCAGAGCCTGGGAAGAATACACCAGGTGATATTATAGGCCTAATGGGGGTTGGAATTATTTCCTTGAGAAAGGCCATCAAGAACCAGGAAAAGAAACATGTATATCTTCATGGTCATTAGGGGACTACAGTATGATTAAAGAGAGTTAGTCCCGTTGAGATACAGATTGCCACAATAAAGGTGATCAGGGAAATGATGAGTAGTCCCACACAGGCCAGGCAAAGGGTCCAGAACAATTTAGGCACTCTTGCAAGACACAAATATTCATTCTTCAAGAGAGAGACTTTCTCTTGGGCAGGGGTTATTAGATGGAATATATTTAAGATTTCTTGTTGGGATCCATACAGATTGTTTTTCTCCACGAGGGAACACACAACCAAATCCTTGCCCAGAACTTATAAGAGGGTCTGGGCCTCTCCAGTTGCCTGTCAGGGGATCTTTCCACTGAACTTCAACAGCAACGTATGGTGCTTGTTGTGACCAATGTCTCTGAAATGCTGTCAGAGGACGGTCCTTTGAAAAATTTAAAATATTTAATGTGAGTAATGCCAACCTTAGTTGGGTATGGGGGTCTGTTCCCCCTTTTCATTTTTGTAATTGATCTCTTAAGGTTTTATTATGTCTCTCAATTATTGTTTGTCCTTGAGGGCTATAGGGAATTTTAGTGGTATGTTTAATATGTCAGGAGTCATGTCCATTTTTAGATTTTTGTGAAATAAATGTTGGTCCACTATTTGTTTTTAAAGACCAAGGGAACTCCCAATATATTAACAGCCATCAATAAAGTTGTAATAAAATGTTTGGTGATTTTTCCAACTTGAACCAAGGCAAATGTAAAAGAGGTGTATCTCATATGGACATATTTTTGATTACCTTGTAATTTTTATAAGTAAATCATAAAGATTTTGAGTGTTGGAAGTAATTTTAGAGGCGGCAGCTAAGGGGAAATGTTCTTAATATAAAGGATGATTATTTTGTCAAAGGCATGGCATAGGAGCTGTATGATTAAAGACAATAGTTGTCAGGTCCATTGTAAAGACTTGTTATATTTTATAATCTTTTATCATTTACTTTAAATCTTTTTTTAATATTTATTTTAAATCTATTTGTTTTGTTTTTTTTACCTTGTGAAGACTTTTTTACCTAGAAATATTTTATTTATTTATTTATTTTTATTGAGTATCATATTTAGGAAATTTAAATTTTTTAATTTACATCCCAAAACAATATTAATGATAAGAAAAAGTTTGTTATTTATAGTACTTTAAATGAAACAGTAGAAACCTTTAGGCCTTCATGTATAGAACCTAGAACACAAAGAAAGGATAAGTGACTCCAATTTTAAAATCAAATTAAGCAAGCCTACATTGTGTACATAAATCAGTTGTAGAGCTTAAAAGCTGTCTCCTTTAAGTAGTGAGGGCAGCAGCATTGTCTAGAAGCAAGGAAGTCTGAAACAAAGGGTTATATTAATAATATAATATAAAGGAAGGTTTATAATTAATAAGGTTCTGGCGGTCAACACCCTACAAAAGGGGGAAACTCAGGGCGTGGTTTAGATCTGAAGAAGTATGATTACCAATCAAAACCAAACATAGTCCAAGCAAACAAAACAAAATAAACATTTATGACTTTTTGTGGAACTGGCTTTTATCCTTAAGATAGAATTAGGCTGTGTTAGAGAATTACATTTATTTACCATTTACGAAAACACAATGTTTAAGTATTGAATTATACCTGTTGGGCTTTAAATTAAGTAATTTAGTTTTAGTCATGACAAAGCAATTTTAAGTCCTTTATTGTCCAACCATCTGGAAAGAAAAATGTGAGTTATTGATTTTAAAGACTTTGTTAACTTTGTTTATATAGTTAAATTTTTGAATCACGTGAATCAAAGGATCCATTTTTTAATTTTAGTTTATGAGCGCTCCATATTAGATTTGATATATAAACACATGTAAACAATACACAAGACAAAAACACGTATAGACATCACATGAAAATAGAGGCCTCTTGAATTAGAGTGTAAAAAAACCTTTTATACTTGGATAAAATGTATCTGATCAGAAATCTTGATTTAAGCACGCAGAGTCAAAATCAGGAACTTAAAAAATATAGAATTAAAACCCTAGAATCCTGGAAAAAATGGCATAGTTGTTAATTATTTTAATAGAGCAACACGAGAAAAAAAAGGAAGGAAGGGGACAGAGGAGGAAAGGGTGGTGCACGAACGTGAAGGGTGCAGCCGGCCATAGCCACCGAAGCCCCAGGAGAAGACTCGCTTCTGCGAGTCCAGGACCAGCACGTGCCGGTTTGTGCCCGGGTGGTGGCCAACCCGCATGGCAGGTTTTTGCTTCTGGGTGGGTTCACTTGCAGGCTGTCTGTTCTGCTCCATTTTTACATGTGTCTATTTCATAGAATTACCCACTCTTTTTTTATCACTATCACTTTATAGTGCAATTTGAAGTGTGGCATTAATACCTCCTGCGATCTTTTCATTCTCCTTCTTATTTGCAGTGCTGGTGTTTGAACTCTGAACTTTGCCCATGCATGGCAATTACTGTGCCGACTGAGCTACATCTCCAGCCCTCTGCTTTTTCCTTTTACTGGTTTTCTTTGCAGGTTTTTGTTCAGTGCCTCAATCTCCTCACTAGTTATATATCTACCCTGATTACCAGTATCTTCATGCTTCCATTTCAGGAGGCTGTGTTTCTAGAGATTTTCTCATTTAACCTAGATTATTCAACTTGTAGATGTATGGTGTTCATAACTCTTGCTATAAATATTTATGTTTTTGAAAATTGTTAGGTATATCTCATGGTTTCTGATTTTAGTTATTGAAATCTTCTCTTTTTTCTTATTTTATCTAGCTAAAAATTTGTTCATTTTGTTGATTTTTTGAAGAGTCAAACTTGGCTTTGGTGATTTTCTGTATTTTTTTCCCCGCTCTCTGGGTTATCTTGGTTGTAAACTTTATTGTTTCTGGGGGTTTTTTTTGGATTTGGGTTTAGTTTATTCTTTTCCAGGTCTTTGTGTGTAAATTCAGGTTGTGAATATAATGTTCTTTTTTCATTATTAATATTTGTAGTTACAATTTTCCCTTTTTGAATATCTTTACTGTGTCCATAAAATTATATTTTGGGTTTTTATTTTAAGTTGTTTCATGGTACTTGCTAAATTTTGTCATGACTTATTCTTTGTCTGATTTGTTTTTAAGTGTGTGTTGCTAAATTTCCTGATGTTTGTGAATTTTCTGGTTGTCCTTCTGCTATTGCTTTGCTACTTTCATTTCCTTTAGATTGAAAGAGATGTCTGGGGCGGCGGTTCCAAGTTGGCGGCCTAGACAGTCCACTCTGCGCTAGGCTCTCAGGGACCAAGACTGGAAGTGGTGGAGGTGCCGTTTTCCAGCCAGCTTCCTGGCATCATTCTGCTGCCCAACATCCCACGCAGGAATTTCGCTCATGTGTGTGTGAGTACAGGATCACCGGGAGGCAGCGGTAGCCGGGAGGCGTGACTTCAGCGCTGGCTGGAGAAACACAGTTGCACCCGGGCCTCGGCCCAGGGCTCCAGCTCTCCGAGACTGAGACTGGAAGTAGTGGGGTGCCATTTTCCAACCAATTTCTTGGCAGCTCTCTGCAGCATACCGCCCCACAAGTCTCGCTGGCGTGCGTGAGCGCAGGGCCACTGGGAGACAGCAGTAGCCGGGAGGTGTGACTTCGGCGCTGGCTGGCAGAAAGAAGTTGCAGCCAGGGGCCTCGACCCAGGTCTCAGGCTCTCCAAGACCGAGACTGGAAGTTGCGGGGTGCCATTTTCCAACCAGTTTCGTGGCAGCTCTCTGCGGCATACTGCCCCACAAGTCTCACTGGCGTGCGTGAGCGCAGGGCCACCGGGAGACAGCGGTAGCCGGGAGGCGTGACTTCGGCACCAGCCGGCAGAAAGCAGTTACAGGCGGGGGCCTCGGTCCAGGGCTCAGGCTCTCCGAGACTGAGACTGGAAGTAGCGGGGTGCCATTTTCCAGCCAGCTTCTTGGGCACCTCTCTGCGACTCACCAACCCACGCAGGAGTCTCGCTTGCGTGTGTGAGCGCAGGGCCACCGGGAGACAGAGGTAGCCAGGAGGTGTGACTTCGGCGCCGACCGGTGGAGTGCAGTTGTGGTGGGGAATCCAGCCCAGGGCTCCAGCCCAGAGTTTACCCTGGGCGTGCCGGGCCTGCTTCCGCCCAGGGTGCCTGGCCCCAGCCCCACCCAACCACGAGAGACCGCTAGCAGTTGCTACTGTGGACTGACTGTCTCCTGAGCGGAACCCCAGCTATTGTTCTTTGTGGACCACCTTCTGACACGGCGGAACTTCCTACACACCAGGGGGCGCAGGTGAACACCTGGGAGCAAACCTTGGCCACGGTGGAACAGCGACTCCACCAGCGGCCCAGAGTTTCACCTTGGCCTGGGACCAGTACCAAGGGTACCAGCCGGGAAAGTCCAGCAAACAACAGACAATGCTACCTACTGGAGGAGAAGTAATGAAACCCTCCAGGGAAACTATAACCATATAGGAGTTAAAACTGTAACTCCTTGGATCAGCAGAGCTAGAAGGAAAGACACACAAACATCATGAGAAAACAAGGGAAGAAAGTGACTCAAACAAACCAAGATACTACACTAGTAGAATCCATGGGCTGTACAGCAGGAGGAATAACAGAACAGGAATTCAGGATGTACATAATTAAAATGGTCGGTGACATAAAGAATGATATAAGAGAGCAAACCCAGTCAGCAATAGATCACTTTGATAAAGAGATTCGTAGGCAAATACAGGAAGTAAAAGATCACTTCGATAAAGAGATACACAAGCAAATACTGGAAGTAAAAAATAACTTCAATAAGGAGATAGAGATTCTGAAAAGGAACCAAACAGAAATCCTTGAAATGAAAGAAACAATAAACCAAATCAAAAACTCAATAGAAAGCATCACCAGGAGATTAGACCACTTGGAAGACAGAACCTCAGATACTGAAGACAAAATATTTAGCCTGGAGAATAGAGTTGAGCACACAGTGAAGATGGTAAGAAG
>PVHX01024538.1:0-23822 GCA_004024805.1 Geosciurus inauris
CCTCACACATGCTAGCAAGCGCTCTGCCACTGAGCCACACCCCAGCCCTAATTTTAATTGTATAAATTAGGATACCAAAGAATAGGCTGGTAGACTCATTCATCCCAGATCACCCAGCTGCAAATAGAGAAGCTGGCTTTAACTCAGGCCTTCTTGATCCATAGCCTATGTGCCATGTCAGCAGGGCCCTGCCTTGCTGGGCCATTTGGACCAGCTGTCCCCACCCCCTTCACTCAGAGAGCAAGGTTCCAGAAGGGACAGGTAGCAGGCTGTGGCCCCCGGTTAGGAGCCCTGCCAGTTTGCCTGTCTTTCTTGTTCATTCCTCAGTTACTTCCATCTGGTCACCATGTGCCTGTCCAGGTGGGGGGACCCGAGGGAGAATCGCAGACTCTATTGTCAAGATCTATGGCCTTGTTGAGATGGATAAGATGGGGTTATAATTAATTATAAAATAAGAGGTGCAGATGAAAGTACTGGGAGTGTTCAGAGGACACCACCAGGGCTTCGTGAGGATGACCATCTAGGCATGTCCTGGGCATTTGTTGAGTTCCTAGTGTTCACGATGCTGGGGTCCAGAATTGGGGAGACACTGGGGCATTCCTAGCCTGCTGGGGTGGCTGGGCATCCATGTTCGCCTGTGATGCCTTGGGCCATGTGCCAAGAGAGCAAGCGCAGAGGAAGGGGCCTGTGTGTGCCAGGAGGGAAACATGAACAGGCTAGGACCACGCAAGACCCGCGTGACACACGTGAGCAGGAACTTGAAGGACAGGTGGCTACTGTGAGGCAAAAAGGAGGGAGAGACCTTGAGATGGAAGGGCAGGGCGTGTCCAAGGACAGCTGGCACTGTGCTTGGTGGCACACTGGGGAGACTGGGGAAGGATGAGGCTGAAGGGGCTCGTGATACCCCTTTGCACCCCCCACACCTGCAGAATGAAGTTGGTGGGCTCCAAATGGCGAGGGGGTTTATCAGGTGACAGTTCCACTGGGACGAGTATAAATGCTGAGTTACTTGAGGAAAAGCAAAAATAAAATCCCCTTGGCAGCCCTTGCTGTGAGGGAGCCGGGATGGGTGCGTGCTTTAGAAACATGGCTGAGGGCCTGGGGGCCGGTCGTGAGCCTGGATCCACAGGGTGCCTTAGCCAGGTGGACTGGACTCCTCCCCAGGCAGGAGGTGGGAAGGGTCTGGGTGAAGATGGTGGCGAGTTGCCTGTGCTTAGGTCTCCAAACAGTAGAAAGTCAGGCAGGAGGCCTGGCTGGGCGTCCAGAGTTGGAAACCATTAACATGTCCTACCCTTTGCTGCTGTGGGGGGTTCAAGAGGAGGGGGTTTGTGACTGAATGCAACGGCCTGTTCTGGAGCCTCTCCTGGGTGCTGGTGTGTGACACCTCTGAGGAGCCCCGGGAAGGCCTGTCTGTTCCATGTTCCCGCTCACCCTCCTGTAGGTCCTGCTTTGCCAATACTGGGGGTTCAGCTGAAGTGGAAGTGGATGAAGTCAGGGGAGAGGGAGACCCTGCTAAGGAAGGAAGGAGAGCCAGAGACACGCCCAGGGCCAAGGGCAGGCTGAGGTCAGGTGGAGGGAGGGGCAACAGCAGCTAGAGGAGGTCCTGAAGGATGGTGGCAGTGGGCAGGTTCTGCAGAGATGCAAAGTGAAGTGTGAGAAGGGGCCTCAAGGTCGACATCAGGAGTTCAAGGGCAGCCTGTGGGGGAGCTGTTTGTGGGAGAAGTGGGACCAGAGTTGGGCAGCAGCGGGCTGCAGAGCAAATCCAAGGTGGGAAGGTAGAGGCAGGTGGCCAGTGGGTCCCCAAACAGGCAAGCTTTTCTAGAAAAAGGCAAGACATCTTAGTATGTCTTTTAAAGGAATTATTACAAAATTATTATACAAGGATGAAAGTGTGGGGCTTCTGGCTTCTTTGGTTTCCTCCCCACTCCAGGCATGGGTCTTGGGGCTTAGGTCTCAAGAAGACCAAGTGTCCTGCCACAGTAAAGCCACTGTTGGCAAGGAGCAGTGGCCTGGTGACTGGAGGAGGAGCCCCCAGACAGGAGAGGCCCTGCCGGGCATCTGGAGCCCAGGAGCTTTGTTTTGCAGGGAAAGGGATATGAGCAGGTGATGTTTCTCTGAGTACGTGTTGTGCTTGGTGAGTCACCTGGAGTTTCCTGGGCATTTCGGTTGGTAGGATTGGGGCAAATGGAGACAGAGGGAGAGGAGAAAGGTAATGCGCTGGGTCCTGCCGGGTGAGTAAGTTGTTCCTTGCTTTAAAGTGAGACATTTAGGGAGTGGCTTGACTGAGGAAAATGAGGTCCCAGGGAGCGCCCTGGGAGAGGTCTAGCTGTAGTTTAAGGAGCTGATGGTTTCCCAGAGTGCTGCAGGCAGAATGAGCCTTCCTCTCTGCCAGGAGACAGAGACAGGGGTGGGTGGCAGGGCTGCTGGAAAGTAGAAGGCCACCAGTCCTGGAGAGGACGGGGGTCCAGGTCACAGTGACCTGGTGCCAGGTGTCCTCATGCTGCTGCACAAGCCGTTTTCCTAAGGCTGCCTCTGGCTCCAGTCTTCCCTAAGCTTGCGAAATCACACGCAGGCCACATGAAGACAGGAAGTCATCTGCCAGCTGTACCCTCATCCTCCCCAGGGTCGGGCTCTTAGACTTTACCACCCTTCCTAGTTGTAGTAAGTTGGGTTACAGGATAAAAGAACATGGAGTTCTTTCTGTGCACAGCTGGGTTGTTGCTTTAATCCTTGAAGAGAGGTCAGAATTGCTGCTCTGGATGCCGGGGACACCGCTGGCTTGGGCCTGCAGAGCACTAACCCTCTATGCGGTCAACTCAGTACACAGGAGGCTGGGACATGAGGGGCATTCCACATGGAGGGAATGTTTCAGTCACACTGGGCCTTACAGGTTGCGTCTGTGCAGATGAAGGGGAGGGGCAGTCCAGGTAAGGGGAACAGCAGAGACAGAGATTGCAGCGGGAAGGAATGTGGCATTAGAGTGTGGAATCTCCCAGGTGGAGGTAGAGCTGTCTTCTGTAGGCGAGGAGGCCCAGACATGGCCAGTCCATTTGTTTTGACCTTGAGCCCTGTGGTGCCGCTGTCCTGGCCATTGCCCACTCGCTGCTTTCCCCTGTAGTAGAGCGTTAATGTCCCCCCCTTGCCCCTCCCCCACCTTTCCCTTTACCGGATTTGAATCTTGCACATGTTTTTAATAGGCATCCCTTAATCCAAGTGTTGCCTTCTGGGTTTTATTCTGTTTTCTTTTCCTTAAACAAAACAGAAAGTCTCTGCCAGTTTGGAAGAAGGCTCAAGACTGACGCCAGCCAACGTGTTAGCCTGGCAGGGGGCCAGCTGAGAATTAAGTGCCGTGCCCCATGCTACCCGAGAAGTCTGGCTGACATTCCACAGTGGGGGCGGTGGCAGGGTGGCTGGAGCTGGAGGGTCCTGCGTCTCCGACACCTCTGCTCTGGGAAGAGAGATTAGCACAAATGGAGCAGGCTGGCCGGGAGCAGGGCTGCTTGAAGACAAGGCCTTGGTCACCCATTCTAGGTGTGCAGGGTCCTTGGCCTGGAGAAGCAAAACTGCCCTCCATGGGGCACATCACCTAACCCCCTCATAGTTATCCTGCCAGAGAAGCCTTCTAATAGGTCTTTGGTCCTTTTTAAAATGTAGCCTTATGTGGAACTGCTTCTGAGAAACTCTTGAAACCACAGCCTGCTGGCTTGTTTGGTACGGGAGAGAGATTGCTGCCTACCCTTGAGAGATGACTTCTAAGATTTCATGCCAGGACAAGTTTTGTTTCCCCTATGGAACTAGTAAGCATTGTGCATTTGCCAACTTGAGCCATGTAACACGTTATGTTCTCTTTTCACTTTGACTGCTAGGAAGCTCAGAGCCTAATGTTCTTTTAGTGACAATAACTAACTTCATGGTTATCCCAGTCATAGCTTTTTCCTTTCCAGAGTCCTGACTTTGTATTTCTCTTATACTTACCATGATGTGGATAAAGCCTTTGGTAGAAAAGAAACAAGTGCAATATAGAGTTAAAAAAAAAGAAAGTTCCACTGAAGGAAGAATCCAGAGGTGGTGGCTATATTTTTGGTCTGTGACTCCTCTTGCAGAATTGCCTTCAGGAAGCAGCTGGGGGCTGACGGGAGAGGGGGATGTAAGGCAGGGGCATCTCTGTTTGCAAAGAAAAACAAGCACATGGCAGGGCTGAGGCTCTGGCTCTGTCCTGCTCCTGGACAGAGGGCTGCTTGTTCAGACAGCGCTCTCTGAAATGGTAACCCCCAAAACACTGACACTGGTCTGATGACACCACTGCCCCAAACCAGCATCTTCCTAATGATGTCAGGCTCTATGTCCAGTGTGTGTCAGCAACTTGAAGGGCTCAGATCAGCTTGGAGGACCTGTTGGACTTGGACTCCTCGAAGCCCACACTTCCTAGAGCCTGTTCCAGCACCATATTCTGCAGAGGGTAGGCTGCCTGCTCATTTTGGCTGTGGTGTGTCAGTGTCCCTGGGAGCCTAGTTTAGTCTCTTTTTACCTGGGAATTCTGGGCAGGGATTTATGCCTTGGAGATGAGGCCTGTGTGCTATTCTCCATGTTGCTGAGCAAGCCAGGGTGGGTCCAGATCAGCCAAAGCTGCCTATTCAGGCTGACCCCTGCCAGAAGCATTTTGACCTAAATAGTTTGCTTTGGATGTCTTCTGGTGCACTAGTCATTGTACAGACTAGGACACTGAGGCCAGAGAGAGTGGCCATGTCCCAAAGTTCACACAACAAGGTCAGCAGAGCCTGCACCTGGGCAGTGGCAGCCAGAAGTCCTGACGTGTTGCCTGATCACTTCGCATGCTTGGATTGCACTTGGATTTCTTTTCTTTTTGAAGTTTCCAAAGCAGCATAGCTTACATTTTAGTGACCACAGTGTTTAGAATATTGCTTATCTCATTGGAATGCTGAAGCATCGAGCAAAGCCAGAGCCGGATGCGACTGACGTGGCTCGGCCCAACCTCAGGAGCCAGGGCACAGGCCACAGCTGGCCCTGCCTCGTCATTCCTCCCTTCCCCATTAGGCAGCTTAGATCTCTGTCTTCAACCTCATCTTCCCTTGCTCCCTGCCTAGAAGAGAAGGGATGCTTACCCGCTCCGGAGGTAGAGGTTGAGCAATTAGTGACACCTCACACTGATTGCCTGATAGGCGCCTGCCCCTGTGTGAGCTTGCTCAGCACACCCTCTCACGGCCCTGGAGGGAAAGAGGCTTCTGCACCCAGACCAAGGCATGGTGGGAGCTAGAGCTCAGAGAGAGGGCCTGCACTGTTCCGTGACCTGGCCAAGCATCGAGGGCAGTTTCGCCCCCCGGTGAGACAGTTGGCAGTGCCTAGAGACATTTTTTTATTGCCACCCCTTGGGAAGGTGAGGTGGATGTATGATACTGGCATCTCATGGGTAGGGCCAGAAGGGCAGTAAACACCCTGTGACATGTGGAGCCCCCTTCCTCCAAACAGCAGTCTGGCCACAAATGTTAGTGGTGCTGAGGTTGAGAAGCCCAGTCTGGGGTGCCTTGACCCTCCAGCGAGCACAGGTATGCGCTGTGCAGGGCTGGCAGTGGCCTGCATCTCCTCTTCAGGTCCCTTCACCCAGAGGAGGGATCATGTGCCTGGACTCCTGCAGATCAGGGCCTGTCTGTTGGCAGGAGTTATGCAGGCCCTTCCCTATGGGCAACATAGCTTCTGATTTTTCTCTAGAGCTTGACACCTTTCAAGGTTTGTTGAGCAGAGGACGCCAGAAGTTGCCAGGCACACAGTGGGTGGGGTTCTTAGACCAGTGCTGGGACCTGGGCACAGCCCGCCATCTTGCTCCTCTCATCAGAGCCAAAGGGCTAAGGCAAGGGAGGAGGAAAGGGCTCTGGATCTCATGGTCAGGTTGGATTGGCAGGATGCTCATAGGCGGTAGCTCACATAAAGATATACCCACATAACCAGGTGGCCCTGGGAGCATGGGGCCTGAGGCCCTGACCCATGGCCTCTGTCTCTACAGACCTGCAGCCAGTCACCTACTGCGAGCCGGCCTTCTGGTGCTCCATCTCCTACTACGAGCTGAACCAGCGTGTAGGGGAGACATTCCACGCCTCGCAGCCATCCATGACGGTGGATGGCTTCACCGACCCTTCCAACTCGGAGCGCTTCTGCCTGGGCCTGCTGTCCAATGTCAACAGGAACGCGGCAGTGGAGCTCACACGGAGGCACATCGGTAATGGGGTGGCCACGCTGTCCCCACCTCTGGCCCATAGCAGCCTCTGCATGCCTCCCCCAGCTGCGCTCGGCCTCCTCCTGGGATGTGGGGATGGGACTCCCTCCCCCATTCTGGCCCCCAGGTCCTCTTGCTCAACTTAGAGGCCAGATAGGTACAGTTCAGTCTTCTTGGAGTTCAGTTCATTTCCACGCAGAGATGCAGATAATCTCTGAAAACGTGGAAGCCAAGGAGGAAAAGGGGACAGGGAAGGGAAGTCTATGGGGAAGGTAACGTGTAAGAATCTCTTGATAAATATACCCTTGAAGTACAGGTAGGCTGGTAAGTAGGTAGTTGTGATTGGAGGAGGGTTCTTTTATTTGTTAATTTCACATGTGAATATTCTAGACAACTGCAAAAAGGTACAAAGACAAGAAATGCCCACAACCCAAATACGACTACTAATGTGCTAGGTTCCAGCACCGAGAGAGGAGCACCGTGGGTTTAGGGTAGATGCAGCTGCGTGGTCTTGGTTCTTGCCTGAGGTTGCGCTAAGGATAGTTGTGACCGCTGCCCCCCAGAAGGGCTGCAGGAGGATCATCATCCTGAAGCCCCAAGGGTTGGCCAAGAGACTCCAGGGACAAAATAAGGAGCTGGGTAGGGGCGGCAGAGGGCCATTGTCTCCAGCTGTCCCAGAGCACCTCTGCTCTTGCTGGCTCTCTCTGACCTCTCACAGATTGGTTTGAAAAGAGGATCTTGTAGTTGAGAGAAAAGCTTGTAGGCCACAGACAAAGGCACTGTGATCTCTTGGTCTGGATCTCTCCACCCACACCTGTGCGTCCTGCTCTTGCCCTTGTGGACTCTGAGCCCCCAGCACCAAGTCCTGTAGGACCTGGATGAGAAGAAGTGGGAGTAGTGGGCATTGGAGGCTGGAACGGGGACGTTGAATGGTATATGGGTTGGTCACCTGGTTTTTACCCACTTGTCATTGGGCCTGGAAAATCCGGTTCTGTTTCCGGCCCTCTGCCTTCTCCTTAGGAGTGGACCAGAGACTTTCCTGTGCAGAAGGGAGCATCCCCTGGCTGAGCAGAGAGCTCGTTGTCTGAGTGTTTATCCAACTGTTGGAGTTGCAGAAGCAATTTAAAAATAATTTCTGTCCATCTGGAGTGGATTTAAGAGATGAAGGAAAAGTAAATGATATGAACCTATCGTCCCCTTCAGAAGCACGCAGGAGGGATAGCGTCACACCATTGCTGCAGCAGAGGGCTCCTAGTGGGTCTGCTGCCTCAGGATCCCTGCAGGTCTATGAGTGACTCTCTAAATCTTGGGACAAGGAGGGACCAGAGTGGTGGTGTGGTTGGAGGGTAGGCAGCAGCTGTCACTCACCAGGTGCTTGTTGTGTGTCATAGTAGTTACTGAGAGTGGTGTCGCTACCAATTTTCTAGAGGAGCTCAGCCCCCAGATTGGGTAATGGGACTGAGGCCCATGGCTAGCCAGTAGCAGAGGCTGTCAACTGAGGCTGTCAACTGAGGTCATCACGGGCTCTTCTCTCTCTGCCTCCCCCTCTTTAGAAATCCAGCGTCACCTGTGATTTTCCTACTTGGGTTTCAAGTTGGGCTCTGGGTCCCATTGTCAGGGGAGCTGGCAGAGTCCCTTAGGGCAGCCACTGCAGCTCTGTCCCCTTTGCCAGTCTTCACTGGCCCTGGGGCTGCTGTGTGTGGGCAGAGGCACCTGATCCCGTCTCCCCCACGTCTCTAGGGAGAGGCGTGCGGCTCTACTACATCGGAGGGGAGGTCTTCGCCGAGTGCCTTAGCGACAGCGCCATCTTTGTCCAGTCTCCCAACTGTAACCAGCGCTACGGCTGGCATCCGGCCACCGTCTGCAAGATCCCACCAGGTAAGCCACCCCAACGTGGTCCCCGCCCTGAGGGCATGCCTGGGGTGCTGGAGAGTCCCTCTTTCTTGCCGTGTTTCCTCACTGGTGTCTGCACAGAGGCCATTCGGGGGTTCTCTCCAAGCCCAAGTCTTCCTGTGCCCTCCCCGAGCCTCCAGGGAGCAGAGGCAGCATCAGCCAATCCGCCTTTCACCTGGGGTGTCTGCCCACCGCCCTGTGTGCGGTGCCTGGGCAGGCTCCCCTGCACACATTGCTTCCACAAATAACCAGCCCCCGGGTCTGTGCCAGGTACTGGAGGGGGATGGGGCAGTGGACTGGGCCCTGATCTGTAGACCTGTGGGATGTTCAGATGAAGACACAGAAGAGTCAAGCACAGAGAGGGGTGCCAAGCACCAGGAGAGAGGGCCAGTTTAACTGTCGGGATAGGCGCAGGGTGGTGGGGTGGAGCCTGTCAGGGCATCGTAGGCAGAGGCACAGAGGTGATGCAGGGCAGGACACTTAGGGGATGCTCTGGCTGGAGGAGGGGTTGTATAGAAGATGGAAAATGTTTGAAGAGCTCCGTGGGACTGGGCCATGGGAAGATGAGAGAAAAGTTTGGGTTTTATCCTGCAGAACTGTTGAGGGTTTTCTCAGCGAGGCTGATGAATCTACCTGGACCCCAAGCATGTGTGTTAGGCTACACCCCGGAAGATGGTTTTGGACAGGGTGGAGCTTGGACAGCAAGATCAGGCAAGAAGCTGCTCCACCCCTTACCCTACCCCAAGGCCTCTTAAAAAATCTTAGCAGAAGCCCAGCCAAAGCCCACTTCTCACACTACAGGCACCAACAGACTATGGGCTGTGACTGGCTGCTAGAGCATGTGGCCTGGACCAGGCCATTGCCCATGGCACATGGGTGGCATGTCTCTTCCAGCTTGCTGAGTAGGAGATGACAGTGGAGTAGTGGACCATGAGCAGGATACACTTAAAATACAAAAAACCTGAAATGGTAGCAGTGGTCCACTTCCTGAGCATTTCTGTGGTTGCACTTAACAGAGTGCATTTGTATCTCTGATCTCATTTAGTCTTCTCCAGTTACTCTGGCTCTACAAATAAGGAGGTTAAGGAAATAAGTTCAGAGAGGTTAAGCCAACTGCCCAAGGACACACAGCTAGAAAGAAGCCAAGCTGGATGGAGCCTAGGACTGACTCTAGCCTAGTACTCTTCTGTTTGTGGGCTCTGTGGGGCATGGGGTGGGGATGGGGCTGAAGTGCACACTTCCCCTGGAGAAAGGGAAGGAGAGGAAGCTCAGTGGCGTTCCTGGCATTCTGCCTACTCCTCCCGGGCCACCCCCATCATTTGGGTGAGGGCCAAGTCAACCCTGTCATCTCACAGAACATCACAACAGGGATGACCCACGATGACCCCTCATTTTAGAGACACGGAGTTCCAAAGAGAAGGTGACCAGCCCAGAGTCACACAGCAAGATCAGGAGCAGGTGTTGGCCCATTCCTAAGCATCACCCCGTCTCACCTTTTGGTTATTCTGGCCTGTGCGTTTGTCTTTATTTTTCTGGTTGACGCATTCCTGGCACTTGGGCAGTGGGAAGTTTATTTTAAACTTTATTTGTGCCTGTCTCTAGTTTTACTGTCTGGAGAATTAGACACACACCTTCACTTTGCTGTGAATGTCACCTCGACCCAGCCTATGCCCAGAGGCCAAAATGTGACCCAGATCTCTCCCCTCTCCTGGCCCCAGCATGAGGCAGGAGAGGAGCCTAGGTGGACGGCGCCTCCACCTTCTGCTGGGCTTCCTATGTGGTATCAGGCTCCGCAGCTTTCAGCTGGTCTCTCTGCTGGCCTGCCCTGCTCCCCCACCAATGTGAGAGCTCCAGTGCCTAGGAGGGTGATCTTGCCTGGGACAGCCTGGACATCCAGGCTCAGGTCCCTTCCCTCTCTGTTCCCTGAGTGGCCTTGGCCCCTTTGCCTCTCCAAACCATGTCCTGTGTCTTCAGCAGTCCACTTCAGTCTTCTCCACGTGCCCGCAGATGGAGAGGGCAGAGCTTGTGGGCCACCCTTTGATTTTCAAACCTCTCACACATCAGCTGCACATCCTCAGTGAGGTGGTGACAGATTCGAGGGCAGGACCGGGTAGGACCATCTCCAGCATGGTGCTGAGCATGGAGTATGTGGCTAATGACTCGAATGACCATGTGCCACTTGAGCTGGGTGATCCAGGATTGCTTTAGCCAGGAGGGGAGCAGCGGACATGTACAGGCTCTGTCCACAGCAGCACTATCATTTTTGGCAGGATGCAACCTGAAGATCTTCAACAACCAGGAGTTCGCCGCTCTCTTGGCTCAATCTGTCAACCAGGGCTTCGAAGCTGTCTACCAGTTGACTCGAATGTGCACCATCCGCATGAGCTTCGTCAAAGGCTGGGGAGCAGAGTACAGGTCAGTGGGGACACAACATAGGCAACTCAGGACCGCAGAGCAGAGGCTCCTCAGGGATGAGCAAGGCCAAATGGCACGCCCCAGCGCCGAGACCACAGATCAGAGAGGCCACAGCCTGGCAGGCAGGAGGGGCAGAGTCATTCCTAGACAACCGGGAAGAGCAGAACAGCACTGGTCTCACACTGAGCAGTTTCTCAAGTGCTGTCAACAGACATGTCCCATTTTGTCCTCACCACAACCCTGGATGAAGACAGGCATTGTCCCTGTTGTACAGATGAGGGAATTAAGGCCTAGGGAGGACGAGTGACTTGCCTGAAGTCACTTCATCAGTGGAAAGCTGAGCCTAGAGCTGTGCCCTGGCTGTTTATCCTCACTCCTCAGAGAAGATGGTCTCCTTAACCTGAGGCTCCCCCCAACTCTGTGGCTCCATCTCTGAACTTGGGGATCCTGACAACCCTGAGCATAGAGGAGATTAAAACTGAGAATCAAGGAAGGAGGGAGATCTGCATGGTTATAAAGGTTACTTTGCATGGACATAATTTTTTTTTAAAGTATTCTAGATATGGGTCTAAACATGGCACTGATGAACAGGTCTACTGACTCTGCTTAGTAGAGTCCCTCAAACCATTCCGGGTTGGGTTTCCCAGGAATCCAGCCGCTTCTTCCCCCACACCCAGCAGGAGTTTCCTGACAGGCAGGGCTGCGTACCCCCCATTGCACGTCCCGCCCAGCCCCCGGCTCCAGCGCACAGTTGTGGAGGTGCCACACGTCAGCTGGAGCCAGTGCCTTGCAAGTTACTCTCCCCTTCTCTTCATTTTTCCAGATGTTTGGAATCTATTTTGTTTTGCAGTCATTTTGCACTCCAGCCAAACCCATTTCAGTGTTGGCTCTGGGCCACCGTTTATAATGAAATCCCGATGAGCATGACTTATGGAAAGTCAGATTCTCATTAGAGGGTTTTGCTCCGTAAAATCCTCCTCCTCCAGTTACCGTATTTTAGCTGCTGTTCTTGTGTCTGCCCCAGGGTGCCAGGGAACACAGGACCTTCATCCCTGGAGTCTTTCTGAAATCCAGGGAACAACCAAGAGGGCGAGGTTGTCAGCCCTTGGGAGGACTTATGACCATGTTATGAAGACCTAGAGAGATTAGCCCAGGCCCAGAGGTCCCATTGGAGAAATGTTTTAACCAACCTTTCAGCCCTGGCTAAGATCACTTAGGGAATCAGAGTGAAAGGTTAGAAAATTAACATTTTTAGTGGAAAAGGGAAATACTTAAAGATGGACCCAAATGGAAAAAAGCCAGGGGAAGTCCACTGGCCCTTCTTACACCCAGACTCTAATCCAGGGACCACACTCAGGCGCCCTTGACCAGGCAGACACCCCAGGGCCAGGTCGGCAGGTCTGTCTCAGGTGAAGTCCAACAAGCAAGGAGGGTGGCCCTCAGGACAGCAGACCTGATATGGCGTGGCACCATGGTCCTCCAGCTCATAGTGCCAGGAAGAGGCTCCGTGGTGGCGGAAGCCTTCCCTAGGGGCACTATATCACTGTGCAGGACGTTCTGCCAGCACACCCAGTCCTGTGCGGCCCACTGCGTCACTGCTGCCTGGCAGCACGCACTGCAGCCAAGCGGACGGGTGCGGCCCCTTCCCAGAACAGCTTTGTCCTCCTGCCTTGTGGGCCAAGCAGAGTAAGGTTTCAGCCCGTGTCTGCGAGGAGGCTGAAAGCAGGACCCAGTCCTCTCACCTCCAGCTGGCACCCGTGACTCCAGCCTCAGCAGATAGCCTCTGCTCAGAGGAGGCCTTTGAGACTTCGCCTGTGAGCTGCGTCATCCGCCAGCCTGAATTTAGACAAAGTGCTTTGGGGAAAAGAAACGTGTGGTGTGCCTTGGTTTTTTCCAGTAATTGTTTCATGGCTAGCTTTACTCGTAAGATTTTCCAAAATAAGGCCGTAGATGGGAATTCTATCAGCACATTGGGAACTGAAGGCATGTGGACTGTCGGCGCGTCATACAAAACACTCTTCCATCAGACACACACGCGTCACTGCAGCCTGTTGGGGCTGCGCCCTGGTCTGGAGACAGAGAGCTGCAGGTGCCCGGCTGGTACAGATGGGTGCCTGAGCAGAGGTCCTCTAGTGGGGGGCTTGTCACAGTAACTGGTGCGCCTCTGGAGTACCTTGGAATTGACCTTACATATGGAACTCTTTAAGGCCCTCCTTTTCCCCTCAGAAGAGTCTGAGTTACTCCAAGTCCTCCCTGGCCAGAGGCGTTTAGCCTGGTAGTTTCAGCAAGTTATTGATACCTCCTCCAGGGCAGCACCTAGCAAGGTGGGATGTGTCTCTAGCTTTGGAAAGAAAGCTGTCGCTAAAGCAGAAAATGATATTCTGACTTGTATCTGTGTCCCCGTGGACTTTTTTTTAAAGCTCCTCCATCCCTTTCCCTGTTTCTGCAGGAGACAGACAGTGACCAGCACCCCCTGCTGGATTGAGCTGCACCTGAATGGGCCTTTGCAGTGGCTTGACAAGGTCCTCACCCAGATGGGCTCCCCCAGCATCCGCTGTTCCAGCGTGTCTTAGGACCTTGGGGGTGTGGGGGAGGGCGGGCTTGGGGGAAAAGGCCATGGAGGAGAAAGAAGAGAATCAGAACTCTACTCAACCCGTTTTTGTCAAGGAAGAAAATCTCCCTCAACCAAGGTGGCACCGACCTGTTTTCCAAAGCACAGAAGCAAACCTAGAGATGGGTTTTATGAACAGTTGCACCTGCTGAACACATATGCCCTTGGCCTCAGTCTGAAGGGCAAGAAATGGCTTCTACCAACAGGTAGTGTTTCACCACCTGCCCCTCCCCACAGCCACCTCCTTTTTTTTTTTAATGAGATCTGGGATGTCGCAGTCCAACCGGAAAGCCCCTCTGCCCAGGGCTTGGTGTGGAATTCATCTTGGAAAGGTGTTCTAGCTCTTTGGCACTTTTGATAAGAGCCTCTTTGATTGAGCATTCCCAGCTGCACCCCATCACACTGGCTGTGGGCACCTGGTGACTTGACTGCGCATGGGGAGGGACTTGTCTGGCTGGCTCCCCTCTCAGAACATACTGATTGGTGTGAGAAAGCGTGTTCAGCAGAATGTGTTCCTGGGATTGGGAAAAGTTGACAAGAGCCATCCTTTCTTCAAAAACTCTTCTTTGTCCTTCCTCACTTGGAAAAATTGGAAGGATCTGCTGAGTCTCAGTGTGTAGGCAATGTATAGTTTCTATTATCACATTAATCTCAAAGAGATTGGAATGACGTAAGTGTTCACATGAAGCAAAGGGCAGTTGGGGTGTGGTGGCATTTGGGCTGAGGCAGCACTACAGCGAGTGCATCCCTGGGCTTCTCGCGCCGTATTCTGATGCATTCGGCTATGTTGGTTTATGTAGTCAGTTGCATTAATTAAACCAACTTTATCATATGCTCTTTTAAAATGTTTGTTTTATATTTTTTAAAAAAGTTCCCGGGTAGGCATGTTGACTGGGAAAGCAGAAGGGGACCCAGCAACAACTGCTCTCCCAAGGTGAAGCTTTTCCAGGTTCTGAGGAGACACCTGCCAACATTTTGGAAGCTGAAATTGAGAAGTAAATTCACCAGAAGGGAAAAATCTCAGGCTAACATAGTCAAATGAAAAGGGCTATTAAAATTTTTTTATACCTTTGAAAATTGCAGGCTTGGTGCAAAGAGATCTATCATCTTCGCCCTGGGATGTGAGATTAGGTAGCTCATGGCAGAGGACCCTCAGTGACAACACACAGCATCACTGCATAGTTAAGTGCAGCACCCAGGGGCAAATAGGGAGGAAACTAGTATAAATTATTTCAACTGGAAGAAGAAAAACAGAACCTGATTCTTTTACTGGACTTTTGCAGAATACAGCAGACACAGGATTGCCGCCTGCAATTGGTACTTTATTCTTTGCTGCTGTTTTTGTATGAGATGACTTATCCACATTTTTGCATGAATTTATACCAGGAAAAAAAAGGGATTTCCTATGGAAGTCCTGTCTTATTCTAGGTGAAGGGAAGAAAGTGTATACTTTTGGCAGGTTATAAACCACAAATGTGATGAAATTCCTGATCTCTATGAAGATGTTGGGGACTTCCTGGCATCTCCCCTGCAGGATCCTGTGCCCCTGCAGCTGTGGTCTTGAGATTGCCATTTAGGAGAGCTGCTCCCTACGCCTCCTGAGGACACAGGAAGAGATGGAAGGAACACCTTGCCAGACTTGTGTGAGTCTTCCCATAAGGGTGTTGACACAAAACCCAGAGATAATACAAACGCCCTCACTTCTTCTGAGAGGCACAAATGCTGTGGGTATGGAGTCTGTGCTTGGCTGAAGTGGTGTGTGGACTGCTTCTTACACACACACACACACAAAGGCCTCCTGAACCTCCCGGATGTGCCTTCATGCTCCTGGTCAGCTCAGAGCTCTGGAGCAGGAATATTCCATTTTGGCTTCTGCTGGAGCAATTGCCTCTCCTCTCCTGCAAGCCGCAGGCAGTGGGTTCTGAGGCTCACACTCCTCACCTGTTATGTAAGAGCTTCCGGTGGCACAGTTGTCCTTCAGGTGCTTGGGGAACAGCTTCAGGTGTAGCACAATTTTGGTGATGTGCTGGCCATGACTGACTATTTTGGAGGGTGTCCATGAACCCTCAATGCTCAGATCTGATGGCTGCTTCTACTTGGCATGAAGTTTGAGTTTTGTGTTTTTTCCAAAGACTGCTTTCTTGGCCCTTAATAGACCACCAGAGGATACATGAGGAAACTGTAGGCAGACCCACCTTTGGCATCAGTGAAAATAAATCTGGTCATTCTTAGAGGTTAGGGAATGGCGCCTTTCCCATCCTGGAACACAGATAGGTCCTTTGGGCATGTGTAATATTAGTGTCCTTTTTAAGTCACAAAACTAGTTTTCTTAGTTTTAAATCTTATATGAAATGACATTTGTACATTTTAAAACTTTTTTAAAGGACAGCTGGAAGGGGCAAAAGGAAACCAGAGCAGTTCTAGAGGTGTGGCAAGGGCTGCTGGACAGCAGTTTGAAGTGTAGTTCACTCAGGCAACATGACCACGTGTGTTGCTGCCCCCCACCCACACCCCTTCAGCACTCCCGAAGAGCCAGCTTTTAGTACCTTCCTTCCCCCACTACCCGCTGCTTCCCCACTTAATTTAGTAACAGATCCTGCGGTGCATACGCAGGTGGCTGCCCCAGCCGGTTTGGATTACAGGCCTGTGCTGGCGCATCATCTCAGCTGGCCACCTTCTTGGCAGGCTGTGGAAGACCCGACACCCATGACAAGCCTCGAGTCAGGAGCAGGGACTCTGACTCCTGGGAAGCACACAGGGCGGCAATGCTGCTGGCAGACTTTCCTGTTGTCCTGATGTGGTCTGTTGTATTTTTTTTTTATTGACCGTGATTATTTTTTTAAATCATTGTTAATGTATTCAAATGAGCTGTAGCACATATTGTGTGCTTAGTGTGTTTTGTTTTTCCCCATCTCCCCTTGGCTTCCTAGAGTATGGACCTAGTCCAGGGCTAAATGCTTTTACTCAAACCACAGGAAGGTTTTCTTTAGGTAGTGTGTGCATGCTGTGCACGGATGTGAGTTGTCCAGGGAATTGTCATTCTTAGCCCCAAGCTGCCATTTCTGAGGCTACATGATTGTATCCCCTAGTCCCTAAAAGGAGAGGCTGGGAAAGGAATCTGCAGGCTGCTCATGGGACTGTTTACCAAGGGGGCCACTGGTAGCCAGAGATGGCACAAGCTTAGCCCTGGACCCTGTTTCTTGCAGTGGTGGCTTTAAGTGGCTAGAGTTGGGTGTTTTCCCAGAATGTACATGTGTCTCATTTTTACTAGAAGAAAACCTTAGCACAGCTAGGTTGTGTCATTTTTCTTTTTGTGGCATCAATGTTCCCTCGTAGGACTCCTTCAAGTGACAGTCTTCACAGTGTCCATCCTCCTCTTAAGGAGCACTGGCCACTTCTTGAGTGGATGGAATGCAGGAAACATACTCACGAGAATGTGGGTCACCGTGATGATATAGCACCCCTGATGGGAGGTGTCAGTCAGCGGGGACGACTTGGTGCACAGGCACCTCTTCAGAAACACAGCTGTCATGGAAAAGAAACTCACCTCTCGGGCAAACTGGAGTGAGAAATTCTCAGTGATTCTGTAATTGATTTTTTTTTTAAATGCAGAAGTAATGGATATCCTAGCATTCTGGTGTTTTTATATTTATGTAATAATTTCTTAAAACCATTCAGATAACTAGATAACTATTTAATTTTTTAAGACAGTTGCGAAGGCCTCCCCGGGGCCCAAAGGTCAATGGCTGGAAGAGTTGGGCACAGCCAGTTCTGAATGTCAGTGCCTTGAGGGGGTATAGTGGTGTTTTTGGCTCAGCATCTAGAAACACCATGCCAGACTGGCCACACGAGGGGGAGTGTGTAAAATCAGGAAGCTCCGAGTCAAATCTAGGCCCTCCACAGGGATCCTGGGAACCAGGGCCCCCCGCCTTCCTGGGGTGAAGATGCCACCCAGAGAGGGAGCCACCTTTATCCAGGAGGCTTGCACTACTGCCACCACCAATGGGCTATTCTGGACTCCTGCATTGGTGTGTTGGGGGCAAAGACAAGAATGTGGAGGATGTTGATTACTTTTGTTATTCAGCCAGCCTGACCTTTTAATATCTTTGTAAAAAGCATGTACCTATTTATAGTGTTTTAGATTTTTCTAAGTTTTGTATCTTAAAAGCAGAGCACCTGTTCTAAGCATTGTACCCCTATTGTTAAAGATCTGTGTCCATTCCCCTTCCCTTCCTCTTGTAAATGCCCTTCTAATAAACTTTTCATTGAAAAGATCCTAGACCAGGAGCTCAGCCTGATTCTTGCTGCTGTCTCTGGTTGGAGAGCAGATTTAACAGAGCCCAGTGAGGTCCTGGGGGCCTCAGCATCCAAGGCAATCAGAGGAAATTTTTGCAAGCCCAGATGTACTTGGACCACCAATGTGCCAGGACACCCTCTCTGCCACAGTCCTCAGGTAATCTCAGCTACCTTCCTTCACTCACCAAGGGCACCACCAGGGCCTGCTAGTCCTTGAGAGACAGCAAGAGGCCCAGGGTCATCTGCATAAGGGTCAAGAGTTTCTCAACTGGCATCTCTCTGCTCCCCACATCTAAGCGCTGCCGAGTCCCCAATGCATTCTGCAGTGGAATCTGCATTAACTTCCCTGGTACTTGCAGGCCCCTGAAGCCACGGCCTCCTGCCCTGCACCCCATGCTTCTGCTAGTTCTCCCCACCCTGCCTCTTCCAAACAGCCACTGTGTCTTAAATGCTGCCAGACTCATCTTCCCATCCACACAGAGGTAGTTTTATATTCAAAAGTAACTGGGTTTCCACACTTCCTAGCTCAAATGACTGTTAGCTCCTGTGAAAATGCATTTTGAGTTCTCAACTCCCAAGGAGAAAGAGACTTCAAAATTTCTTCCTTGTCTAAATATGAGTTTGAGTAAGCAGAATTTGGGGGACAGAGGAAAAGATGGGGCCAGAATCCTCCTTCAGTATGACTCTTCTGCAGCAGTCCTCCCAAGAACTTCACCTGAGTCCAACCCCTCCCTCACCAGGAGGAAAGCCAGTTCACAGCAAGGACACTGAGGGGCCTGCAGACTTGGCCTCTGTGAACTGCATCTAATGCCTGCCTTGGGATTATCTCACCCTCCTACCCTCTAAAAGGCCTTCCCCAAGGTTTTATGAAATATATATTTCTCTCAAACTGGCATCTCCAGCTGAGCTGTATGACCATAAATTCCAACAGCCTATTACATGTGATCCAAACCACACATCCCCCAAATGGAACCAGCTTCCTCATGGCTGGCACCAGCCCCCTCCTGTCTCCTGGTTCTTGGGCCTCCCCTCCCCCCTCTCCAGGTCCTTGGTGCACTTCTCCGTGCCCTCTGCTAAGGCTGCACTGGCTGAGCAAACCTCCTTTGGAAAGGCCTTGCCCCAAACTTCCCAGTTCTCCTTGGCCCTCTCAAAATCTACTCTCTTGGGCCAGCATCTCTCTGCCGCCTCCTTTGGTGTTCCCAGACCACTGTAGGTGCTTTTGACACCTGTTCTTCAGTGAGTTTACTGACCCTTAGGATTTCAAGCCACATAAACTGCTAATTAGTACTCACAGACCAAACCTCAATCCAAATCTTCAGACTCATGCCAAACAACCTGCTGCCTACTGATAGGTACAAGTGATACACGAGCCTCAAACACAAAACTTTCCCTTGTTAAACCATTTCTATCCCCTGGGGTTCACCCCCATTTTGGGCACAACCATTTACCTAGCCTACATTGAAGGAAGTCATTTTTTCCCTGGCTCCCTTGCTCCCACCTCCAGCTGGTCTCTGGCTCCTCTCCCTCTGCTCTACGGCAAGTCCTTCAGCACCTGGACAGTTAATGCCAGCTTCCTAACTGGTCTTGTCACTTCCAGCTTGTGTTCCTATAAATTCACACTGCCCATGTTAGCTTTCTGTTACTGTAACAAAATACCTAAGACAATGAAGTTAATAAGGGAAAAGGTTTATTTTGACTCATGTTTCAGAGGTTTTCAGCCCATGGTTGCTTGGTTCTGTTGCTTTGGGCCTGTGGTGGTACAGTACATCATGGCAGGAGTGTGTGGCAAGAGGAGCTGTTTACCTCACTGTGGCCCTACCCAAAGAGAGCAAGGAAGGGGCCAAGACCTCAATATCCCCTTCAAGGGTAGGCATCCAGTGAATGACACAACTTCCACTAGACCCCACCTTTTAAAGGCTCTGCCACCTCCCAATTGCCATGAGCTGGGGACCAAGCCTTAAACACATGGGTCTCTGGGAGATAGTTTATATCAAAATTAGAACACTGACCCCAGAAATGCCTCCCTCACCCCCGCCCCAGTCCACAGCACAAATTGAGGTCTTTACCATGGAACATGTGGCCTTCCTCCTCTGTCCCTGTCCAGCTCTTATCACTCCCTGCCTCATCCCTGCAGCCCAGCGACTCATAGTTCTTCTGTGTCCTCCTCGTCTCCATAAAGCTCATGTTCTTTCCTCTGCCTGGAACATCAACCGCTCTTCCCCAGCCTCCACCCCAGCTCCTCAGGTTTCTGATAGACACCACCAATCCAGCCTGCTAACCTTGACTATCGCTTTGTGATGCCTTTCAAACATCTCCTCCAGGAAGCCTTTCATGAGTGTTGATCACCAAAGTCTCTTCCACTTGTGCTATTTGTGTTAAAGCTGGGAGTTTTTTGAGAGCAGGGTTTACATTTCACTCCTGTAGTCCCAGCATCTTTGGTGCAAACATTTTTGCTGAACAAATGGCTCAACCAGTACCCTATTTAGTAGATTCTAGCTTAGCAATATCTTTTGCATCTGTTTCTACCGTGCCGTTCTATTATAATAGAAATATCACCCCAATACGGTCCCTGATTGTCTTTTATTGCAGCTATTCCAAAATTTTGTCTCCCTCTCGTCCAGGGTTAACAACAATGTGACAAAATTACCACCATTCTCTATATCTCTGTCCATGGCAAAAAACCACTAACCACAATGCTAGGTCCAGTCTCACCCTCTGACTCCTCAACACAGCTAATTAATTAGGCAGATAGTGACAAGACTGTGCCAGATATTCCTGGAATTATGGTTGGATGCCTTCTCTGCTCAGAAGCATTTGACTACTTGGTCATCTCAAGCAGGTACAGAACGTACAAGGTAGGCTTTCAGGGGCCTCTCCAACCCCACTTCCACAGTTCTCTAACCGGACTACCTGGGTTTTTTGACACGCCTCTTTCATATCTCTGTTCATGCTAAATTTACACCACGAATTTTGCTGCATCCATTTAACCTATCTGCCCCAATTTTTGTATCCTTTAAGCTCAATTCAAGCATTATTTCCCTAAGTCAGTGGTTTTCAAAGTGTGTCCCAGCACCAGCAGCATCAGTATCATCTGAGATGTTAGAAATGCAAATTCTCAGGCCCTACCCCAGACCAACTGAATCAGAAGCCCTGGGGTTGGCCCTTGCAGACGGTCCTGACCTGGCTCATGTTTGAGAACCACTACTTGAAGATGCACTCCGTGCCCTGCCCTCCCGCCCTGCCCTCCTTCCCTCGGCAACAAAGGCTGCTGGTGTCTTCTGTCCTTGTGATGTGTTCTTGCTTAACCTCTTCCGCTGAATTAGACTCTTGGATAAGAGGAACTGCAACTTTGCTCGTATGTATCTACTTCACGCCTGACTCCGAGTCTGGTACCAGCAAAGTTCTGTGTTGGCTAGGCCCTAAATCCTTCTTTCGGCCCTCACTAGGGTAGAAGGAACAAGTCTGATGGCATGGAACTGTACTAACTGCAGTTTTAGTCATCCATCAGGCAATAAGGACTTTCTGAGAATTTCCTGGGGAGGCACAATTAGCACAGACCACGCCCTTGAACTTCAGATTAAAAGAATCTTCTATCTTCCAAACGACACTGCTGTTTCCATAAAGTACACACCCCAGGCCTTACTTAGCCCACATTTTTTTGGTAACATTAAAGTCACGTGGTTGATAGTATAAAGGACAGAGGCAATGATTGGCCACCTCCTCCATAAGAGAGAAGCAGGGAGGCTTCCTTCTTAGCAAACTGAGCATAAACAGCTTCATGTGACCTCCTTTTGCCTTCCAGATTTGTAGTTGTGAGGAAGGAGTGTTTGGCCTATCAACACAGAAGGGTTTTAGAATAAAACTTTTCTTTCCTCCTCCACCCCCAAGCCCATGTTCCAAAGATGCAGTAATAACCATTAGGGCCAGGTTTTGAGTCAAAACTTTTCCAAAAGGAAACAAAGTAGAACTATAAATCCCTATGGAGCTGGCACAGGACTCATTCATACTTTGAGAAAAGGTGGAAACTATTGCTGTTGCCTTTTTCGTTAATGCTTCATTCTGTAAATCTAAAGAACAATTTAGAATCAAACAAGACACTTCTAATGCAAGACACTTCTAATACTCCAAGTAAAGATGTCTACAGGAGAAGCATTCATTGAAACTGTCTCCATCAATCAGATCATTCAATGGATCAGAACCCCTGACCACACTAGACACATGTTTGCTAAATTTAGCTTTGCATCAGCAAACATTCAAGCTCAGAATAGTTCACAGAGCTCTCATCTTACCCTTGGACAGTGATTCTCCTAAGACTGTTTTCCATGGCAGGCCAAGGCAGGGCAAGGGACACTTCATGTGCTCTCTCAATGGCCATTGTTAAGAGATTGGTCAAGGTTAAAGGAATCTGATGAGCCATGGCAAAAATGTTTATCCCCACCTCTCCACAATGGGAACATGAAATTAACCGTGTATCACATTTCATATGTTATAAGTAGTCTGCAGAATGGCCTGATGGTCCTTGAACCACATCCCACATTACTCAGCCATCTAAGTCCAGCTTCCCTGAATTTCTTGCTTCTCTGAATCAGATGTGGCCAAGTTCTATAAATAGAGAGCAAGCAGAGTGGTTCTGTCAATCTTCTCATGCTCTGGCAGGATAGCATATTTTAAAATTATAAAAATATCTTATGTCTTCATCACTCTAAAATTATTACATAACACATGATTTTCTTGGGGGAAAGAAAAGTTTATTCTTGTCTCTACCTAGTTCCAACACTCTTGGATCTTCAAACTTTGTGATCATATTCACCAAACATGAACCATACCTTCCAACTAAAATTAAGGGTGTACTATGTGCCAAACACTGTTACACACAAATAGAAAAATATTTAGGGGGAAAAAAGCCCAATCTCTCCTCCAAAATCCCAGCTGGAAGTCTGTAACTTGTGATGGCATGCAAAGACGTCATTTTAGCCAGACTGCAGTTGTGACTGCACTGTCAGCTCATGAACACTCTTCTAAACATGAGCCATTAGTAGATACCACTAGATACCTTTATCCTGTGTGTTCCTACAAGGGGCCAATCCCAGAGTTGAGGTCTTAAAAGCATGAGTAGACATTATACATAGGCACAGTGGGTTCCACAATAATGAGCTTAATGAGCTCTTAGATTCTTCACCATAAATGTCTAACCCAACGAAGGATGGAAGGCTTTCCCCACTCACACCGCCTACTGAAAAACAAGTCATAATAACATGCATTAACATTTTATAAATAAATCATTTTAATTACCTGGCTTTGTTTAATCCACAAAATCAAGTTCACAGCTTTTTCTAGTCTGTTTTCCCCTTACCATGTGACTTAACATATTTTCTAAAATCTTCCATGTTTCAAGAAAGCATATTCCACATTTTTGGCAACCCCAGAGCCAACTTCCTTTACATCCTTAATGGCTAATGCAGTCACCTCAAAGAAACATCACCTCAAAGAAGTACAGTCACCTCAAGGAAATATCAGTCCCAATGATGGGATGGTGGTGAACCAGACTTTAAGAAAGTTAAAAAAAAAAAAAAAAAAGTACTAAGGAAGATAGCCTCCATTGTTCCCTGGATATGTCTTCCTGAACTCTCCAGTCACTGTGAGGTCTCCCCCATGGTCACTCTAGTCCAGCCTCTGCAGCATTCCATTCTTTGGGCCAGCTGTTTTGGATTCTACAGTGCTCATAAGACTTTTTATTTGCTGTACTTTCCACTTTCTCTTTCAAACTTTCCTTGCAGTGATCAATGTCATGTTTGAATGAGTCAGGATAAAGAAAAAGGGTATTCCCTCAGGGCGGTAGCCCTAGAAGGGCACAGGACAGCCATCAAGCCTGGGAGTGAAACAAGGTGCTCAGGAATGCAAGGCCTAATGTTTCACATCCTCACCCACAGCCTGGTATTGCTACTTCGGCAGTGATGTCTTTTTGGCTTTTAAATAGGAAGAAGGGGATGTTTGCCTTGTTTCAAGGGTTTGAAGTGTGACAGTACAGCCCTGGCATCTCAAGTAGCAGGGAGAACAATAAGACACAAGTGTCTTCATAATGCCAACACAACAATCTCATCATGAGTGTAGCTTCCATAGCCCACATATGAATTCTACAAGGGTTTCTTTCTCACCTCCCCACTCCCCCACAACGCTTGGTGGCAGGTCTGTTTTTACTCTCATCAGAGTAGGAAAACTTTGCCTCATTCCTTATAGTCTACAAACTGTTTTTCCAATACTTTGTAGCCTGAGCTCAGATACTGTGCCTCGAATGAGATGCTCAGAGCACTTTTTTAAAAACTTGTGGGTCACTGACTTTGCCCATACCCCCTTGCATTCCACAGCACAAATCCAACC
>PVHX01024539.1:0-23820 GCA_004024805.1 Geosciurus inauris
TTAGACAAAATACATTCCTCAATGACTCTCATTTTATTCAAGCCTGTGTAAGATTCTATCTATTCATGGGTAATTTTTAGGGTATTCTCAGAATGACATTCTCATGAATATTCATCACTATCAAAACAGTGGAATACTCTCACACTCAACCTATTTCTGTATAGAATCTAATAAAAATTTTCCCTATATTTGTACTTGTTTTAAATTCTCTAAATACACAGACCAATATGACTTTGAATTCTAGTTCCTTTTCTATTTTGTAGAAATACATCTGGTCCCAGGAAGTAAAAGTGTAATTTCTTTTTACATGTCCTATTGTCTCTTAGTTCTTTGGTTTAATATATCTAATCTTCTATTTCTCCTTATGTGAAAGCGCCAAGTTATTGCTCTATGAGATGATGCATTGGTCACCCTCTGATAGAGCACAGGCGCCAGGTGCAGCTAATTGAGCATCCAGGTGCTTAATTAACATCCTTCCGGGAAGGCAATCATGATTACCTCGTGGCACCTAGGTCAGGATTTTAGGAAGATTTCGAAGAAGGCCTCAGTTCACGTGAACATTTCAATAGCTTTGCCATGCTACAGACAGAATTTGCCTTATGGGTAACTTCTGACTCTACTCATCTATTTATATTCAGTTTCTATCTCAATCTGATTAAAATATATTCTGTAAATGTTGTAAACTCTGATTTTAATTTTAGACAAAAAACATTTTTCAACAACTCTCATTTTACTCAAGCCTGTGTTGGATTCTCTCTATTCATGGATAATTTCTAAGGTATTCTCAGAATTATATTCTCATGAATAATCATAACTCTCAAAACTCAGTTGAATTCACTTACATTCAATATATTTCTCTATAAAATCTGACAAGTATTTTAAGTATATTCGTTATTTTCCTAAATTCTCTTAATACCCGGTCCTCTAATATGACATTTTAGTTCTAGTTACCTTCTATTTTACAGAAATACAACTGGTTCCAAGAAGTAAATGTCTAATCCCTTTTTACATGTCCTATGGTCTCTTTGTTCTTTGGTTTACTTCATATAACCTCCTATTTCTCCTTATGTGAAAGGGCCAAGTTTATGCTTTATGAAATGATCCATTGGCCTCCAGCTGATAGACCATAGGCACTATGGGCAGCTAATTGACCATCCAGGTGCTTAATTAACATATTTCCGGGTAGGCAATCATGAGCAATTCCTGTCACCTGGGTCAGTTTTTTAGAAGGGTTTGGAAGAAGGCCTCAGGTCACGTGAAACTTTCAAGAGCTTTGCCCTGGTACAGACAGAATGTGCCTTATGATTTTCTACTGAATAATATTCTCGATTTACATTTGCACTCTTTCCCTATCTGATTAAAATATATATTGTAAATCTGGTAAAATCTTATTTTACTTGTAGACAAAATTCATTTTTAAATGACTCTAATTTACTCAAGCCTGTGTGGGATTCTCTATAATCATGGATAATTTCTAAGGTATTTTCAGAATTTTATTGTCATGAATATTCATAACTCTAAAAATTCAGTTGAATTCACTTACACTCAATATAATTCTGTATAAAATCTGATAAATATTTTAATTATATTCGTTATTTTCCTACATTCGCTTAATACGCGGACCTCTAATATGACAATATAATTCTAGTTCCCTTCTATTTTATGGAAATACAACTGGTCCCAAGAAGTAAATGTGTAATCCCTTTTTACATGTCCTATGCTCTCTTTGTCCTTCGGTTTACTTCATCTAATCTCCTCTTTCTCCTTATGTGAAAACGTTAAGTTAATACTTTAGGAGGTGATACTTTGGCCACCATCTTATAGAGCATAGGCGCAAACTGCAGCTAATTGAGCATCCAGATGCTCAATTAACATCTTTCCAAGAATGCAATCATGACTAACTTGTGGCACCTGGGTCAGCTTTTTAGGAAGTTTTGGAGGAAGTCCTCAGGTGACGTGAACATTTCAAGACCATTGCCATGCTACAGACAGAATTTTCCTTATGTGTTATTCCTGACTCAACTTATGCATTTACATTCACTGTCTTTCTCAATGTGATTAAAATATATAATGTAAATCTGGTTAATTCTAATTTGACATTTAAAAGAAATACATTTTTCAATGACTCATTTTACTCAAGGCTGTGTGTGATTCTATCTATTCATGGAAAATTTACATGGTATTCTCAAAATTACATTCTCATGAATATTCATAATTCTCAAAACTGAGTTTCACTCTCTCACACTCAACCTATATCTGTATAAAAGCTGATAAATAATTTACATATATTCGTAATTTCCTAAATTTCCTTAATACCTGGACCTCTCATATGACTTTTTAATTCTAGTTCCCTTTCTATCTTATAGAAATACATCTGTACCCAAGAAGTAAATGTGTAATTCCTTTTTACATGTCCTACGATCTCCTTTCTTTGGTTTACTTCATCTAATCTCCTCTTTTTTCTTATGTTAAAGGGCTCATTGTATGCTTTATGAGATGATACATTGATCTGAAGCTGAAAGAGCATAGGTGCTGGTGCAGCTAATTGAGCATCCAGGTGCTTAAATAGCATCTTTCTGGGAAGGCAATCATGAGTAACTTGTCGCACCTGGGTCAGGATTTTAGGAAGTTTTGGAAGAAGGCCTCAGTTCACGTGAACATTTCAATACTTTTACCATGCTACAGACAGAATTGGCCTTGTGGGTAACTTCTGACTCTACTCATCTATTTACATTCACTTTCTATCTCAATGTGATTAAAATATATTCTGTAAATGTGGTAAATTCTGATTTTAATTTTAGACTAAAAACATTTTTCAACGACTATCATTTTACTCAAGCCTGTGTGGGAATCTATCTATTCATGGATAATTTTTATCATATTTTCTGAATTACATTCTCATGAATATTCATAACTTTCAAAACTAAGTTGAATTCACTTACACTCAATATATTTCTGTATGAAATCTGATAAATATTTTAAGTATATTCGTTATTTTCCTAAATTCTCTTAATACCCGGACCTCTAATATGACCTTTTAATTCTAGTTCCCTTCTATTTTACAGAAATAAAACTGGTCCCAAGAAGTAAATGTGTAATCCCTTTTTACATGTCCTACGGTCTCTTTGTTCTTTGGTTTACTTCACATAACCTCCTATTTCTCCTTATGTGAAAGGGCCAAGTTTATGCTTTACGATTTGATCCATTGGCCACAGCTGATATAGCATAGGCGCCAGGTACAGCTAATTGAGCATCCAGGTGCTTAATTAACATCTTTCCGGGTAGGCAATCATGAGTAACTCGTGGCACCTGGGTCAGTTTTTTAGAAGGGTTTGGAAGAAGGCCTCAGGTCACGTGAACCTTTCAAGAGCTTTGCCAGGCTACAGACAGAATTTGCCTTATGTTTTTCTTCTGAATAAACTTATCTATTTACATTCGCTCTCTTTCCCTATCTGATTAAAATATATACTGTAAATCTGGTAAAATATTATTTTACTTGTAGACAAATTTCATTTTTCAATGACTCTGATTTACTCAAGCCTGTGTGGGATTCTCTCTATTCATGAATAATTTCTAAGGTATTCTCAGAATTATATTCTCAGGAATATTCATAATTCCCAAACTCAGTTGAATTCTCTCACACTCATCTTATTTCCCTGTAAAATCTGAAAAAAATTTTACCTATCTTCGTGCTTATTCTAAATTCTCTTAATAACTGGAGCTCTAATACGAATTTTTAATTCTAGATCCTTTCCTATTTTATAGAAATATATCTGTTCCCAAGAAGTAACTGTGTAATGCCTTATTACATGTCCTATGGTCTCTTTGTTCTTTGGCTTTCTTCATCTAATCTCCACTTTCTTCTTATGTGAAAGCACCAAGTTTATGCTCTATGAGATGATGCAATCGCCACCATCTGATAGAGCACAGGCGCCAGCTGCAGCTAATTGAGTATCCAGGTGCACAATTAACATCTTTCTGGGAAGGCAATCATGAGTAAATCGTGGCACCTGGGTCTGTTTTTTAGAAGGGTTTGGAAGAAGGCCTCAGGTCACTTGAACCTTTTAAGAGCTTTGCCATGCTACAGACAGAATTTGCCTTATGTTTTTCTTCTGAATAAATTTATCTATTTACATTTGCTTTCTTTCCTTATCTGATTAAAATATATACTCTAAATATGGTAAAATCTTATTTTACTTGTAGACAAAATTCATTTTTCAATGACTCTAATTTAATCAAGCCTGTGTGGGATTCTCTCTATTCATGGATAATTTCTAAGGTATTCTCAGAATTATATTCTCATTAATATTCATAACTCTCAAAACTCAGTTGAATTCACTTACACTCAGTATATTTCTGTATAAAATCTGATAAATATTTTAAGTATATTCATTATTTTCCTAACTTCACTTAATACCCGGACCTCTAATATGACACTATAATTCTAGTTCCCATCTATTTTATACAAATACAACTGGTCCCAAGAAGTAAATGTGTAATCCCTTTTTACATGTCCTATGGTCTCTTTGTTCTTTGGTTTACTTCATCTAATATCCTCTTTCTCTTTATGTGAAAACGTTAAGTTTATGCTTTATGAGGTGATCCTTTGGTCACCATCTGATAGAGCTTAGGTGCCAGGTGCAGCTAATTGAGCATCCAGGTGCTTAATTAACATCTTTCTGGGAAGGCAGTCATGAGTAACTCGTGGCACCTGGGTCAGTGTTTTAGGAAGGTTTGGAGGAAGGCCTCAGGTGACGTGAATATTTCAAGACCTTTTGCATGCTACAGACAGAATTTGCCTTATGTGTTATTACTGATTCAACTTATGTATTTACATTCACTCTCTTTAGCAATCTGATTGAAATATATATTCTAAATCTGGTAAATTCTAATGTGACATTTGGAAAAAATACATTTTTCAATGACTCTCATTTTACTCATGGCTGTTTGTGATTCTATCTATTCCTGGATAATTTCCATGGTATTCTCAGAATTACATTCCCATGAATATTCATAATTCTTACAACTCATTTTCTTTCTCTCACACTCAACCTATATCTGTAGAAAAGCTGATAAATAATTCACATATATTAGTAAATTCCTAAATTTCCTTAATACCCGGACCTCTAATATGACTTTTTAATTCTATTTCCCTTTCTTTCTTACAGAAATACATCTGTACCCAAGCACTAAATGTGTAATTCCTTTTTACATGTTCTACGGTCTCCTTGTTCTTTGGTTTACTTCATCTAATCTACTCTTTCTCCTTATGTTAAAGGGCCCATTGTATGCTTTATGAGATGATACATTGACCTCAAGCTGATAGAGCATAGGCACAAGGTACATCTAATTGAGCATCCAGGTGCTTAATTAACATCTTTCCGGGAAGGCAATCATGAGTAACTCGTGGCACCTGGGCAAAGATTTTAGGAAGATTTAGAAGAAGTCCTCAGTTCACGTGAACATTTCAAGAGCTTTGCCATGCTACAGACAGAATTTGCCTAATGGGTAACTTCTGAGTCTACTCATCTATTTACATTCACTTTCTATCTCAATCTGATTAAAATATATTCCGTATATGTGCTAAATTCTGATTTTAATATTATACAAAAAACATTTTTCAATGGCTCTCATTTTACTCAAGCCTTTGTGGGATACTATCTATACATGTATAATTTTTACGGTATTTTCTGAATTACATTCTCATGAATATTCATAATTCTCAAAACTCAGAAGAATTCACTTACACTCAATATATTTCTGTATAAAATCTGATAAATATTTTAAGTATATTCGTTATATTCCTAAGTTCTCTTAATACCCAGACCTCTACTTTGACATTTTAATTCTAGTTCCCTTCTATTTTACAGATATATAACTGGTACCAAGAAGTAAATGTGTAATCCTTTTTTACATGTCCTATGGTCTCTTTTTTCTTTGGTTTAATTCATATAACCTCCTATTTCTCCTTATGTGAAAGGGCCAAGTTTATGCTTTATGAATTGATCCATTGGCCCCCATCTGACAGACCATAGGCGCCAGGTGCAGCTAGTTGAACATCCACGTACTTAATTAACATCTTTCCGGGAAGGCAATCATGAGTAACTCGTGGCACCTGGGTCAATTATTTAGAAGGTTTTGGAAGAAGGCCTCAGGTCACGTGAACCTTTCAAGAGCTTTGCCATGCTACAGACAGAATTTGCCTTATGTTTTTCTCCTGAATAAACTTGTCTATTTAGATTCGCTCTCTTTCCCCATCTGATTAAAATATATACTGTATATCTGGTAAATTCTAATTTTACATTTGGAAAAAATACATTTTTCAATGACTCTCACTTTACTCAAGGCTGTGTGTGATTCTATCTATTCATGGATAATTTTCATGGTATTCTCAGAATTACATTCTCATGAATATTCATAATTCTCAAAACTCAGATTCATTCTCTCACACTCAACCTATATCTGTATAAAAGCTTATAAATAATTTACATATATTCATAATTTCCTAAATTTCCTAAATACCCGGACCTCTAATAAGACTTTTTAAATCTAGTTCCCTTTCTATCTTATAGAAATACATCTGTACCCAAGAAGTAAATGTGTAATTCCTTTTTACCTGTCCTACGGTGTGGGGAGCGGGCTCCCTGGATCCGGGAGCTGCCCTGCTCTTTCAAGATGGCAACCTGGCTATATGCCAGAAACTTTCAGTAAACAGGTGGACAATTTAAGGAAGTGCACAGAATTGGCTGGAGGCAACGTCACTGTGCATGCTTGGCTCATGGGCATTGCCTGCTCTGATATACGCCTGTATTCTGCTCATGCATTCCCCTCGTGCTTGATAATGCTATTCCTGCTAATTGGTTAGAACTCTGCTCTGTAACACTTCCTGCTATATGAAAAAGTATATAGAAGGTGGCTGGGGGAAAAAGCGGGAGAACAAAAAGAACCTTGGAAGGCAAGAAGAGTGCTCACCAAAATAAAGACTGCTTTCTAAGAACAACGGTGTCCTTATTGTCTCCAGCCGGCGGGCGACGATACTACGGTCTCCTTGTACTTTGGTTTACTTCATCTACTCTCCTCTTTCTCCTTATGATAAAGGGCCCATTGTATGCCTTATGAGATGAGACATTGACCTCAAGCTGATAGAGTATATGCACCAGGTGCAGCTAATTGAGCATCCAGGTGCTTAATTAACATATTTCCGGGAAGGCAATCATCCGTAACTTGTGGCACCTGGGTCAGGATTTTAGGAAGTATTGGAAGAAGTCCTAAGTTCACGTGAACATTTCAAGAGCTTTGCCATGCTACAGACAGAATTTGCCTTATGGGTAACTTCTGACTCTACTCATCTATTTACATTCACTCTCTCTCTCAATCTGATGAAAATATATAATGTAAATCTGGTAAATTCTAGTTTGACATTCGGAAATAATACATTATTCAATGACTCATTTTAATCTAGGCTGTGTGGGATTCTATCTATTCATGGATAAGTTTTACGATATTTTTTGAATTACATTCTCATGAATATTCATAACTCTCAAAACTCAGTTGAATTCACTTACACTCAATATATTTCTGTATAAAATCTGATAAATATTTTAAGTACATTCGTTATTTTCCTAAATTCTCTTAATACCCGGACCTCTAATATGACCTTTTAATTCTAGTTCCCTTCTATTTTACAGAAATATGACTGGTCCCAAGAAGTAAATGTGTAATTCCTTTTTACATGTCCTATGATCTCTTTGTTCTTTGGTTTACTTCATATAACCTCCTATTTCTCCTTATGTGAAATGGCCAAGTTTATGCTTTATGAATTGATCCATTGGCCTCCAGCTGATAGAACATAGGCGCCAGGTGAAGCTAATTGAGCATCCAGGTGCTTAATTAACATCTTCCCTGGTAGGCAATCATGAGTAATTGGTGGCACCTGGGTCAGTTTTTTAGAAGGGTTTGGAAAAAGCGTCAGGTCACGTGAAACTTTCAAGAGCTTTGCCATGCTACAGACAGAATTTGCCTTATGTTTTTCTTCTGAATAAACTTATCTATTTACATTCGCTCTCTTTCCCTATCTGATTAAATTATATACTGTAAATCTGGTAAAATCTTATTTTACTTGTAGACAAAATTCATTTTTCAATGACTCTAATTTACTCAAGCCTGTGTGGGATTCTCTCTATTCATGGATAATTTCTAAGGTATTCTCAGAATTATATTCCCATGAATATTCATAATTCTCAAAACTCAGTTGTATTCTCTCACACTCAACCTATTTCTGTATTAAAGCTGATAAAAATTTACATATATTCGTAATTTCCTAAATTTCCTTAAATCCCGGACATGTAATAAGACTTTTTAATTCTAGTTCCCTTTCTATTTTACAGAAATACATCTGGTCCAAAAAAGTAAATGTGTAATCCCTTTTTACATGTCCTACGGTCTCTTTGTTTTTTGGTGTAATTCATCTAATTTCCTATTTCTCCTTATGTTAAAGGGCCCATTGTATGCTTTCTGAGATGAAACATTGACATCCAGCTGATAGAGAATAGGCGCCAGATGCAGATAATTGAGCATCTAGGTGCTTAGTTAACATCTTTCCAGGAAGGCAATCATGAGTAAGTCGTGGCACCTGGGTCAGGATTTTAGGAAGATTTGGAAGAAGGCCTCAGTTCACGTGAACATTTCAAGAGCTTTGCGATGCTACAGACTGAATTTGCCTTATGGGTAATTTCTGACTATACTCATCTATTTACTTTCACTTTCTATCTCACTCTGATTAAAATATATTTTGTAAATATGTTAAATTCTGATTTTAATTTTCGACAAAAAACATTTTCAATGACTCCCATTTTACTCAAGTCTGTGTGGGATTCTCTATTTTCATGGATAATTTTTACGGTATTTTCTGAATTACATTCTCATGAATAATCATAACTCTCAAAACTCAGTTGAATTCCCTTACACTCAATATATTTCTTTATACAATCAGATAAATATTTTAAGTATATTCGTTATTTTCCTAAATTCTCTTAATACCCAGACCTCTAATATGACTTTTTAATTCAGTTTCTTTCTATTTTATGAAATACAACTGATCCCAGTAAGTAAAACTGTAATTGCTTTTTATATGTCCTATGGTATCTGAGTTCTTTGGTTTAATCCTATAACCTCCTATTTCTCCTTATGGGAAAGGGCCAAGTTTATGCTTTATGAATAGGTCCATTGGCCTGAAGCTGATAGACCATAGGCGCCAAATGCAGGTAATTGAGCATCCAGGTGCTCAATTAACTTCTTTCCCGGAAGGCAATCATGAGTAAATCGTGGCACCTGGGTCAGTTTTTTAGAAGGGTTTGGAAGAAGGCCTCAGGTCACGTGAATCTTTCAAGAGCTTTGCAGTGCTACAGACAGAATTTGCCTTCTATTTTTCTTCTGAATAAACTTATCTATTTATATTTACTCTCTTTTCTTATCTGATTAAAATATATACTGTAAATCTAGTAAAATCTTATATAACTTGTTGACAAAATTCATTTTTCAATGACTCTAATTTACACAAGCCTGTGTGGGATTCTCTCTATTCATGGATAATTTCTAAGGTAGTCTCAGAATTATATTCTCATGAATATTCATAACTCTCAAAACTCAGTTGAATTCACTTACACTCAATATATGTCTGTATAAAATCTGATAAATATTTTAAGCATATTCGTTATTTTCCTAAATTTGCTTAATACCCGGATCTCTAATATGACACTATAATTCTAGTTCCCTTCTATTTTATAGAAATACAACTGGTCCCTCGAAGTAAATGTATAATCCCTTTTTACATATAATATGATCACTTTGTCCTTTGGTTTACTTCATCTAATCTCCTCTTTCTCCTTATGTGAAAACGTTAAGTTTATGCTTTATGAGGTGATCCTTTGGCCACCATCTGATAGAGCATAGGCTCCAGGTGCAGCTAATTGAGCATCCAGGTGCTTAATTAACATCTTTCCGGGAAGGCAGTCATGAGTACCTCGAGGCACCTGGGTCAGTATTTTAGGAAGTTTTGGAGGAAGTCATCAGGTGACGTGAACATTTCATACCTTTGCCATGCTACAGACAGAATTTGCCTTATGTGTTACTCCTGACTCAACTTATGTATTTACATTCACTCTCTCTCTCAATCTGATTAAAAAATATAATGTAAATCTGGTAAATTCTAATTTGAGATTTGGAAAAAATACATTTTTCAATGACTCTCACTTTACTGAAGGCTGTGTGTGATTCTATCTATTCATGAATAATTTCCATGGTACTCTCAGAATTACATTCTCATGAGTATTCATAATTCTCAAAACTCAGTTTCATTCTCTCACACTCAAACTATATCTCTATAAATGCTGATAAATAATTTACATATATTCATAATTTCCTAAATTTCCTTAATACCTGGACCTCTAATATGACTTATTTGTTCTAGGTCCCTTTCTATTTTATAGAAATATATCAGTACCCAAGAAGTAAATGTGTAATTCCTTTTTACATGTCCTACGGTCTCCTCGAACTTTGGTTTAATTCATCCCATCTCCTCTTTCTCCTTATGTGAAAACGTTACGTTTATGCTTTATGAGGTGATTTTTTGGCCACGATCTGATAGAGCACAGGCGCCAGGTGCAACTAATTGAGCATCCAGGTGCCTAATTAACATCTTTCCTGGAAGGCAATCATGAGTAACTCGTGGCACCTGGGTCAGTTTTTTAGGAAGGTTTGGAGGAAGTCCTCAGGTGACGTGAACATTTCAAGACCTTTGCCATGCTACAGACAGAATTTGCCTTATGTGTTACTCCTGAATCAACTTATGTATTTACCTTCACTCTCTTTCTCAATCTGATTAAAATATATAATATAAATCTGGTAAATACTAAATTGACATTTGGAAAAAATACATTTTTCAATGACTCTCATTTTACTCAAGGCTGTGTGTGATTCTATCTATTCATGAATAATTTCCATGGTATTCTCATAATTACATTCTCATGAATATTCATAATTCTCAAAACTCAGTTGAATTCACTTACACTCAATATATTTCTGTATAAAATCTGATAAATCTTTTAAGTATATTCGTTATTTTCCTAAATTCTCTTAATACCCAGACCTCTAATATGACCTTTTAATTCTAGCTCCCTGTTATTCTACAGAAAAACAACTGATCCCAAGAAGTAAATGTGTAATCCCTTTTTACATGTCCTATGGTCTCTTTGTTCTTTGGTTCTCTTCATATAACCTCCTATTTCTTTTTATGTGAAAGGGCAAATTTTATGCTTTATGAATTGTTACAATGGCCCCCAGCTGATACACCATAGTCAACAGGTTCAGCTAACTGAGCATCCAGGTGCATAATTAACATCTTGCCGGGAAGGCAATCATGAGTAACTCGTGGCACCTGGGTCAGTATTTTAGAGGGGATTGGAAGAAGCACTCAGGTCACGTGAACCTTTCAAGAGCTTTGCGATGCTACAGACCGAATTTGCCTTATGTTTTTCTTCTGAATAAACTTATCTATATACATTCGCTCTCTTTCCCTATCTGATTAAAATATTCACTGTAAATCTGGTAAAAACTTATTTTACTTTTAACCAAAATTCATTTTTCACTGACTCTAATTTACTCAAGAATGTGTAGGATTCTCTCTATTCATGGATAATTTCTAAGGTATTCTCAGAACTATATTCTCATGAATATTCATAACTCTCAAAACTCTGTAGAATTTACTTACACTCAATATAATTCTGTATAAAATCTGATAAATATTTTAAGTATATTCCTTATTTTCCTAAATTCTCTTAATACCCGGACCTCTAATATGACATTTTAATTCTAGTTCCCTTCTATTTTACATAAATACAACTGGTGCCAAGAAGTAAATGTGTGATGCCATTTTACAAGTCTTAGAGGCTCTTTGTTCTTTGGTTTACTTCATATAACCTCCTATTACTCCTTATGTGAAAGGGCCAAATTTATGCTTTATAAATTGATCCATTGGCCTCCAGCTGACAAACTGTAGGCACCAGGTGCAGCTTGTTGGTCATCTAGGTGCTTAATTAACATCTTTCCGAAAAGGTAATCATGAGTAACTCGTGGAACCTGGGTCAGTATTTTAGAAGGGTTTGGAAGAAGGCCTCAGGTCACTTGAACCTTTCAAGAGTTTGCCATGCTACAAACAGAATTTGCCTTATGTTTTTCTTCTGAATAAACTTATCTATTTACATTCGCTCTCTTTCCCTATCTGATTAAAATATATACTGTAAATCTGGTAAAATCTTATTTTTCTTGTAGACGAAATTCATTTTTCAATGACTCTAATTTACTCAAGTCTGTCTGGGATACTCTCTATTTAGGATAATTTCTAAGGTAGTCTCAGAATTATATTCTCATGAATATTCATAATTCCAAAACTCAGTTGAATTCACTTACACTCAATATATTTGTGTATAAAATCTGATAAATATTTTAAGCATATTCGTTATTTTCCTAAATTTGCTTAATACCCGGATCTCTAATATGACACTATAATTCTAGTTCCCTTCTATTTTATACAAATACAACTGGTCCCTCAAAGTAAATGTATAATCCCTTTTTACATATAATATGATCACTTTGTCCTTTGGTTTACTTCATCTAATCTCCTCTTTCTCCTTATGTGAAAACGTTAAGTTTATGCTTTATGAGGTGTACCTTTGGCCACCATCTGATAGAGCCTAGGCGCCAGGTGCAGCTAATTGAGCATCCAGGTGCTTAATTAACATCTTTCCGAAAAGGCAATCTTGAGTAACTCTTGGCACCTGGGTCAGCTTTTTAGGAAGATTTGGAGGAAGTCCTCAGGTGACGTGAACATTTCAAGACCTTTGCCATGCTACAGACAGAATTTGCCTTATGTGTTACTCCTGACTCAATTTATGTATTTACATTCACTCTTTTTCTCAATCTGATTAAAATATATAATGTAAATCTGGTAAATTCTAATTTGAGATTTGGAAAAAATACATTTTTCAATGACTCTCATTTTACTCCAGGCTGTTTGTGATTCTATCTATTCATGCATAATTTCCATTATATTCTCAGAATTACATTCTCATGAATATTCCTAATTCTCAAAACTCAGTTTCATTCTCTCACACTCAAAATATATCTGTATAAAAGCTGATGAATAATTTACATATATTCGTAATTTCCTAAATTTCCTTCATACCTGGACCTCTAATATGACTTTTTAATTCTAGTTCCCTTTCTATCGTACAGAAATACATCTGTACCCAAGAAGTAAATGTGTAATTTCTTTTTACATGTCCTACGGTGTCCTTGTTCTTTGGTTTACTTCATCTAAAATCCTCTTTCTCCTTATGTTAAAGGGCACATTGTATGCTTTATGAGATGATACATTGACCTCAAGCTGATAGAGCATAGGCTCCAGGTGCAGCTAATTGAGCATCCAGGTGCTTAATTAACATCTTTCCGGGAAGGCAATCATGAGTAACTCGTGGCACCTGGGTCAGGATTTTAGGAAGTTTTGGAAGAAGGCTTTAGTTAACGTGAACATTTCAAGAGCTTTGCCATGCTACAGACAGAATTTGCCTTATGGGTAACTTCTGACTCTACTCATCTATTTACATTCACTTTCTATCTCAATCTGATTAAAATATATTCTGTAAATCTGGTAAATTCTGATTTTTATTTCAGAAAAAAAATATTTTTCAATCACTCTCATTTTACACAAGCATGTGTGGGATTCTATCTATTCATGGATAATTTTTACAGTATTTTCTGAGTTACATTCTCATGAATATTCATAACTCTCAAAACTCAGTTGAATTCACTTACACTCAATATATTTCTGTATAAAATCTGATAAATATTTTAATTATATTCGTTATTTTCCGAAATTCTCTTAATTCCCTTATCTCTAATATGACTGGTTAATTCTAGTTCCCTTCTATTTTACAGAAATACAACTAGTCCCAAGAAGTAAATGTGTAATCAATTTTTACATGTCCTATGGTCTCTTTGTTCTTTGTTTTACTTCATATAACCTCCTATTACTCATTATGTGAAAAGGCCAAGTTTATGCTATATGAATTGATCCATTGGCCTCCAGCTGATAGACCATAGGGTCCAGGTGCAGCTAATTGAGCATCTAGGGGCTTAATTAACATCTTTCTGGGTAGGCAATCATGAGTAACTCATGGCACCTGGGTCAGTTTTTTAGAAGGGTTTGGAAGAAGGCCTCAGGTCACGTGGACCTTTCAAGAGCTTTGCCATGCTACAGACAGAATTTGCCTTATGTTTTTTTTCTGAATAAACTTATCTATTTACATTCACTCTCTTTCCCTATCTGATTAAACTATATACTGTAAATCTGGTAAAATCTTATTTTACTGGTAGACAAAATTCATTTTTCAATGACTCTAATTTACTCAAGCCTGGTGGGATTCTCTCTATTCATGGATAATTTCTAAGGTATTCTCAGAATTATAGTCTCATGAATATTCATAACTCTCAAAACTCAGTTGAATACACTTACACTCAATATATTTCTGTATAAAATCTGATAAATATTTTAAGTATATTCGTTATTTTCCTAAATTCGCTTAATACCCTGACCTCTAATATGACACTATAATTCTAGTTCCCTTCTATTTTATGGAAATACAACTGGTCCCAAGAAGTAAATGTGTAATCCCTTTTTATATGTCCTATGCTCTCTTTGTCCTTTGGTTTACTTCATCTAATCTCCTCTTTCTTCTTATGTGAAAACGTTAAGTTTATGCTTTATGAGGTGTTCCTTTGGCCACCATCTGATGGAGCATAGGCGCCAGGTGCACCTAAGTGTGCATCCAGGTGCTTAATTAACATTTTTCCGGGAAGGCAATCATGAGTAACTCGTGGCACCTGGGTCAGCGTTTTAGAAAGATTTGGAAGAAGTCCTCAGGTGACGTGATCATTTGAAGACCTTTGCCATGCTACAGACAGAACTTGCCTTATGTGTTTACTCCTGACTCGACTTATGTATTTACATTCATTCTCTTTCTCAATGTGATTAAAATATATAATGTAAATCTGGTAAATTCTAATTTGGCATTTGGAAAAAATACATTTTTCAATGACTCTCATTTTACTCAAGGCTGTGTGTGATTCTATCTATTCATGGATAATTTCCATGGTATTCTCAGAATTACATTCTCATGAATATTCATAATTCTCAAAACTCAGTTTCATTCTCTTACACTCAACCTATATCTCTATAAAAGCTCATAAATAATTTACATATATTCATAATTGCCTAAATTTCCTTAATACCCGGACCTCTAATATGACTTTTTAATTCTAGTTCCCTTTCTATCGTATAGAAATACATCTGTACCCAAGAAGTAAATGTGTAATTCCTTTTTACATGTCCTACAGTCTCCTTGTTCTTTGGTTTACTTCATCTAATATCCTCTTTCTCCTTATGTGAAAGGGCCCATGCATGCTTTATGAGATTATACATTGACCTCAAGCTGATAGAGCATAGGCGCCAGGTGCAGCTAATTGAGCATCCAGGTGCTTAATTAACATCTTTCCGGGTAGGCAATCATGAGTAACTCGTGGCACCTGGGTCAGTTTTTTAGAAATGTTTGGAAGAAGGCCTCAGTTCACGTGAACTTTTCAAAATCTTTGCCATGCTACAGACAGAATTTGCATTATATTTTTCTTCTGAATAAACTTATCAATTTACATTCGTTCTCTTTCCCTATCTGATTAAAATATATACTGTAAATCTGGTAAAATCTTATATTTCGTGTAGACAAAATTCATTTTTCAATGACTCATTTTACTCAAGGGTGTGTGTGATTTTATCTATTCAAGGATACTTTCCATGGTATTCTCAGAATTATATTCTCATGTAAATTCATAACTCTCAAAACTCAGTTGAATTCACTTACACTCAATATATTTCTGTATAAAATCTGATAATTATGTTAATTATATTCATTATTTTCCTAAATTCACTTAATAACTGGACTTCTAATATGACACTATAATCCTAGTTCCCTTCTCTTTTATAGAAATACAACTGGTCCCAAGATGTAAATGCGTAATCCCTTTTTACATGTAATATAATCTTTTTGTCCTGCGGTTTACTTCATCTAATCTCCTCTTTCTCCTTATGTGAAAACGTTAAGTTTATGCTTTATGAGGTGATCCTTTGGCCACCATCTGATAGAGCATAGGCGCCAGGTGCAGCTAATTTAGCATCCAGGTACTTAATTAACATCTTTGCCGGAAGGCAGTCATGCGTTCCTCCTGGAACCTTGGTCAGTTTTTTAGAAGGGTTTGGAAGAAGGCCTCAGGTCACTTGAACATTTCAAGAGCTTTGCCATGCTACAGAGTGTAGTTGCCCTCTGTTTTATGTCTTACTCAACTTAATCTATTAAGTGACTTAATCTGACTCAACAAATCTATTTACATTCACTCTCTTTCTCAATCTGACTTAAAATATATACTGTGAATCTGGTAAATTCTGATTTGACATTTAGAAAAAATACATTTTTCAATGACTCTCATTTTACTCAATCCTGTGTGAGATTCTATCTATTCATAAATAATTTTTAGTGTATTCTCAGAATTATATTCTCATGAATATTTATCAATATCAAAACAGTTGAATACTCCCACATTCAACATATTTCTGTATAAAATCAGATAAAAATTTTACCTATATTTGTACTTGTTTTAAATTCTCTAAATACCCATACCACTAACATGACTTTTTAATTCTAGTTCCTTTTCTATTTTGTAGTAAAACATCTGGTCCCAGGAAGTAAAAGTTTAATTTCTTTATACATGTCCTATTGTCTCTTAGTTCTTTGGTTTACTATATCTAATCTCCTATTTCTCCCAATGTGAAAAAGCCAAATTTTTGCTTTATGACATGATCCTTTGGCCTCGAGCTGATAGAGCATTGGCGCCAGATGCAGCTAATTGAGCATCCATGTGCTTAATTAACACCTTATCGGGAAGGCAATCATGAGTAACTCGTGGCACCTGGGTCAGTTTCTTAGGAAGGTTTGGAAGAAGGCCTCAGGTCAGATGAACATTTCAGGAGATTTGCTATGCTACAGACAGAATTTGCCTTATTTGTTACTACTGACTCAACTTATCTATTTTCATTCACCCTCTTTCTCCTTCTGTTTAAAATATATAATGTAAATCTGGTAAATTCTAATTTGACATTTGGAAAAAATACATTTTTCAATGACTCTCATTTTACTCAAGGCTGTGTGTGATTCTATCTATTCATGGATAATTTCTAAGGTATTCTCACAACTACATTCTCATGAATAGGCATAATTTTCAAAACTCAGTATAATTCTCTCACACTCAACCTATATGTGTATAAAAGCAGATAAAAATTTACATATATTCTTAATTTCCTAAATTTCCTTAATACCCGGACCTCTAATATGAATTTTTAATTCTAGTTACCTTTCTATTTCATAGAAATACATCTGTACCCAAGAAGTAAATGTGTAATCCCTTTTTACATTTCCCATGTTCTCTTTTTTCTTTGGTTTACTTCATCTAATTACCTCTTTCTACTTATGGTAAAGGGCCCATTGTATGCTTTATGAGATGATACATTGATCACTATCTGATAGAGCATATGCGCCAAGAGCAGCTAATTGAGCATCAAGGCGTTTAATTAACATCTTTCCAGGAAGGCAATCATGAGTGACTCGTGGCACCTGGGTCAGTATTTTTGGAAGTTTTGGAAGAAGGCCTCAGTTCACGTGAACATTTCAAGAGTTTTGCCATGCTACAGACAGAATTTGCCTTATGGGTTACTTCTGAATCTACTCATCTATTTACATTCACTTTCTATCTCAATCTGATTAAATTATATTCTGTAAATGTGGTAAATTCTGATATTAATTTTAGACAAAAAACATTTTTCAATGACTCTGATTTTACTCAAGCCTGTGTGGGATTCTATCTATTCATGGATAATTTTTACGGTATTTTCTGAATTACATTCTCAGGAATATTCATAACTATCAAAACTCAGTTGAATTCCTTTACACTCAATATATTTCTGTATTAAATCTGATAAATATTTTAAGTATATTCGTTATTTTCCTAAATTCTCTTAATACCCAGACCTCTAATATGACTTTTTTATTCTAGTTCCCTTCTATTTTACAGATATACAACTGGTCTCAATATGTAAAGTGTAATCGCTTCTTACATGTCCTATGGTCTCTTTGTTCTTTGGTTTACTTCATATAACCTCCTATTTCTCCTTATGTGAAAGGGCCAATTTTATGCTTTATGAATTGATCCATTGGCCTCCAGCTGATAGACCACAGGCACCAGGTGCAGGTAATTGAGCATCCAGGTGCTTAATTAACATCGTTCCGGGAGGGAAGCCATAAGTATTTTGTGGTACTTGGGTCAGTTGTTTAGGAAGGTTTGGAAGAAGGTCTCAGGTGACGTGAACATTTCAATACTTTGCCATGCTACAGACAGAATTTGCCTTATGGGTAACTTCTGACTCTACTCATCTATTTACATTCACTCTTTCTCAATGTGATTAAAATATATAATGTAAATCTGGTAAATCCTAATTTGACATTTGGAAAAAATACATTTTTGAATGACTATCATTTTACTCAAGGCTGTGTTTGATTCTATCTATTCATGGATAATTTCTAAGGTATTTTCAGAATAACATTCTCATGAATATTCATAATTCTGAAAACTAAGTTTAATTCTCTCACACTCATCCTATTTCTATATAAACGCTTATAAAAAATTTACGTATATTCGTAAATTCCTAAATTTCCTTAATACCTGGAACTCTAATATGACTTTTTATTTCTAGTTACCTTTCTATCTTATAGAAATACATCTGTTCCCAAGAAGTAAATGTGTAATACATTTTTACATGTCATACAGTTTCTTTGTTCCTTGGTTTACTTCATCTAATCTCTTCTCGCTCCTTATGTTAAAGGGCCCATTGTATGCTTTATGAGATGATACAAGGACCTCCAACTGATAGAGCATACGCGCCACGTGCAGATAATTGAGCATCCAGGTGCTTAATTAACATCTTTCCGAGTAGGCAATCATGCGTATCTCGTGGCACCTAGGTCAGTTTTTTAGAAGGGTTTGGAAGAAGGCCTCAGGTCAGGTGAACCTTTCAAGAGCTTTGCCATGCTACAGACAGAATTTGCCTTATGTTTTTCTTCTTAAAAAACTTATCTATTTACATTCGTTCTCTTTCCCTATCTGATTAAAATATATACTGTAAATCTGGTAAAATCTTATTTTACTTTAGACAAAATTCATTTTTCAATGATTCTAATTTACTCAAGCCTGTGTGGGATTCTCTCTATTCATGGATAATTTCTAAGGTATTCTCAGAATTATATTCTCATGGATATTCATAACTCTTAAAACTCAGTTGAATTCACTTACACTCAATATATTTCTGTATAAAATCTGATAAATATTTTAAGTATATTTGTTATTTTCCTAAATTTGCTTAATACCCGGACCTCTAATATGACACTATAATTCTAGTTCCCTGCTATTTTGTGGAAATACAACTGGTCCCAAGAAGTAAATGTGTAATCCCTTTTTACATGTTCTATGCTCTCTTTGTCATTTGGTTTACTTAATCCAATCTCCTCTTTCTCCTTAAGTGAAAACGTTAAGTTTATACTTTATGAGGTGATCCTTTGGCCACCATCTGATAGAGCACAGGCGCAAGGTGCAGCTAATTGAGCATCCAGGTGCTTAATTAACATCTTTCCGTAAAGGCAATCATGAGTAACTCGTGGCACCTGGGTCAGTTTTTTAGGAAGGTTTGGAGGAAGGCCTCAGGTGACGTGAACATTTCAAGACCGTTGCCATGCTACAGACAGAATTTGCCTGATGTGTTACTACTCCTTTCTCAATCTTATTGAAATATATAATGTAAATTTGGTAAATTCTAATGTGACATTTTGAAGAAATACATTTTTCAATGACTCTAATTTTACTCCAGGCTGTGTGTGATTCTATCTATTCATGGATAATTTCCATGGTATTCTCAGAATTACATTCTCATGAATATTCATAATTCTCAAAACTCAGTTTCATTCTCTCACACTCAACCTGTATCTGTATAAAAGCTGATAAATAATTTACAAATATTCGTAATTTCCTAAATTTCCTTAATACTTGGTCCTCTAATATGACTTTTTAATTCTAGTTCCCTTTCTATCTTACAGAAATACATCTGTACCCAAGAAGTAAATGTGTAATTCCTTTTTAGATGTCCTATCGTCTCCTTGTTCTTTGGTTTACTTCATCTAATCTCCTCTTTCTCCTTATGGTAAAGGGCCCATTTTATGCTTTATGAGATGATACATTGACCTCAAGCTGATAGAGCATAGGCACCAGGTGCAGCTAATTGAGCATCCAGGTGCTTAAGTAACATGTTTCTGGGAAGGGAATCATGAGTAACTCGTGGCACCTGGGTCAGTAGTTTTGGAAGTTTTGGAAGAAGGCTTCAGTTCACGTGAACATTTCAAGAGCTTTGCCATGCTACAGAGTGTAGTTGCCCTCTCTTTTATTTCTGATTCAACTTAATCTATTAAGTGACTTAATCTGACTCAACAAATCTATTTACATTCACTCTCTTACTCAATCTGACTTAAAATATATACTGTGCATCTGGTAAATTCTGATTTGACATTTAGAAAAAATACATTTTTCAATTACTCTCATTTTCCTCAAGCCTCTGTGAGATTCTATCTATTCATAAATAATTTTTAGGGTATTCTCAGAATTATATTCTCATGAATATTCATCACTATCAAAACTGTTCAATACTCCCACATTCAACATATTTCTGTATAAAATCAGGTAAAAATTTTACCTATATTTGTATTTTTTTTAAATTCTCTAAATACCCAAGCCTCTAATATGACTTTTTAATTCTAGTTCCTTTTCTATTTTGTAGAAATACATCTGGTCCCAGGAAGTAAAAGTTTAATTTCTTTATACATGTCCTATTGTCTCTTAGTTCTTTGGTTTACTATATCTAATCTCCTATTTCTCCTAATGTGAAAAAGAAAAATTTTTGCTTTATGAGATGATCCTTTGGCCTCCAGCTGATAGAGCATAGGCGCCAGATGCAGCTAATTGAGCATCCATGTGCTTAATTAACACCTTTTCGGGAAGGCAATCATGAGTAACTCGTGGCACCTGGGTCAGATTCTTAGGAAGGTTTGGAAGAAGGCCTCAGGTCAGATGAACATTTCAAGAGCTTTGCTATGCTACAGACAGAATTTGCCTTATTTGTTTCTACTGACTCAACTTATCTATTTACATTCACCCTCTTTCTCCTTCTGATTGAAATACATAATGTAAATCTGGTAAATTCTAATTTGACATTTGGAAAAAATACACTTTTCAATGACCCTCATTTTACTCAAGGCTGTGTGTGATTCTATCTATTCATGGATAATTTCTAAGGTATTCTCACAACTACATTCTCATAAATATGCATAATTCTCAAAACTCAGTATAATTCTCTCAAACTCAAAATATTTCTGTATAAAAGCAGATAAAAATTTACATATATTCGTAATTTCATAAATTTCCTTAATACCCAGACCTCTAATATGAATTTTTAATTCTAGTTACCTTTCTATTTCATAAACGTACATCTGTACCAAAGAAGTAAATGTGTAATCCCTTTTTACATGTCCCCGGTCTCTTTTTTCTTAGGTTTACTTCATCTAATCACCTCTTTCTCTTTATGTACAAGGGCCCATTGTATGCTTGATGAGATGATACATTGACCACTATCTGATAGAGCATATGCGCCAGGTGCAGCTAATTGAACATCAAGGCACTTAATTAACATCTTTCCAGGAAGGCACTCATGAGTGACTCGTGGCACCTGGTTCAGGATTTTAGGAGGTTTTGGAAGAAGGCCTCAGTTCACGTGAACATTTCAAGAGCTTTGCCATGCTACAGACAGAATTTGCCTTATGGGTTACTTTTGAATCTACTCATCTATTTACATTCACTTTCTATCTCAATCTGATTAAATTATATTCTGTAAATGTGGTAAATTCTGATATTAATTTTAGACAAAAAACATTTTTCAATGACTCTGATTTTACACAAGCCTGTGTGGGATTCTATCTATTCATGGATAATTTTTACAGTTTTTTCTGAATTACATTCTCAGGATTATTCATAACCCTCAAAACTCAGTTGAATTCCCTTACACTCAATATATTTCTGTATAAAAACTGATAAATATTTTAAGTATATTCGTTATATTCCTAAATTCTATTAATACCCAGAACTCTAATATGACTTTTAATTCTAGTTCCTTTCTATTTTATTGATATACAACTGGTCCCAAGAAGTAAATGTGTAATCTCTTTTTATATGTCCTATGTTTTCTTTGTTCTTTGGTTTACTTCATATAACCTCCTATTTCTCCTTATGTGAAAGGGCCAAGTTTATGCTTTAGGAATTGATCCATTGGCCTCCAGCTGATAGACCATAGGCGCCAGGTGAAGCTAATTGAGCATCCAGATGCTTAATTAACATCTTTCCGGGTATGCAATCATGAGTAACTCGTGGCCCTGGGTCAGTTTTTCAGAAGGGTTTGGAAGAAGGCCTCAGATCACGTGAACCTTTCAAGAGATTTGCCATGCTACAGATAATTTGCCTTATGTTTTTCTTCTGAATAAACTTATCTATTTACATTCATTCTCTTTCCCTATCTGATTAAAATATATACTGTAAATCTGGTAAAATCTTATTTTACTTGTAGACAAAATTCATTTTTCAATGACTCTAATTTACTCAAGTCTGTGTGGGATTCTCTCTATTCATGGATAATTTCTAAGGTATTCTCAGAATTATATTCTCATGAATACTCATAACTCTCAAAACTCAGTTGAATTCACTTACACTCAATATATTTCTGTATGAAATCTGAAAAATATTTTAAGTACATTCGTACTTTTCCTAAATTCACTTAATACCCGGACCTCTAATATTAATTTTTAATTCTAGTTCCTTTTCTATTTTATGGAAATACATCTGGTCCCAGGAAGAAAAATGGTAATTTCTTTTTCATGTCCTATTGTATCTTAGTTCTTTTGTTAATTTCATCTAACCTCCTATTTCTCCTAATGTGAAAAAGCCGAATTTAGGCTTTATGAGATGATCCTTTGGCCTCCAGCTGATAGAGCATAGCCGCCAGGTGCAGCTAATTGAGCATCCAGGTGCTTAATTAACACCTTTCCTGGAAGGCAATCATGAGTAACTCGTGACACCTGGGTCAGTTTATTAGGAAGGTTTGGAAGAAGGTATCAGTGAGGCCTTTCAAGTGAACATTTCAAGAGCTTTGCCATGCTACAGAGAGTATTTGCCTACTGTTTTAGGTCTGACTCAACTTATCTATTTACATTCACTCTCTTTCTCAATCTGATTAAAATAGATACTCTAAATCTGGTAAATTCTGTTTTTACTTTTAGACAAAATACATTTTTCAATGACTCTCATATTACTCTATTCTGTGTGGGATTCTACCTATTCAAGGATAATTTTTAACATATTCTCAGAATTACATTCTCATGAATATTCATAACTATCAGAATTAAGTTCAATTCTCTCACACTCAACCTATTTCTCTATAAAATCTGATAGAAATTTTACCTATATTCATACTTTTCCTAATTTCTCTTAATACCCAGACCTCTAAGATGACTTTTT
>PVHX01024540.1:0-23809 GCA_004024805.1 Geosciurus inauris
TTGTTCGCTGCTGTGGTGAAGGACTGGAACTCTGCTAGTGGAGTATCAAGTTCTAGGTTGGGCAGCTGGAAGTGAAGAATAAGGTGGCTGGGTGGGTAGGGCAACCATGCTAACAACCTTGTGGACCTGAACCCACAAATTGATGGATTTTGCACTTTTTATTTTATTTTATTTTTTGGTACTGAGGATTGAAGCCAGGGGTGCTTTCCCACTGAGCTACGTCCCTATCCCTTTTGATTTATTATTTTGAGACAAGGTCTTGCTACATTGCTGAGGGTCTCTGTAAGTTACTGAGGCTGGTCTCAAACTTGCAGTCCTCCTGCCTTGGCCTCCCAAATTGCTGGGATTACAGGTGTGTGCCACCATGCCCAACTAGATATCACACTTTTTTTTTTTTTAAATAGCAAAGCTCTTTGTTCCAATTAAATCTTATGCCAAACTCAGCATGTAAAACTGGGCTACCCTGGGGCTGAGGTTATAGTGCAGTGGTAGCGTGCTCGCCTAGCACACAGAAGGCACTGTGTTCGATCCTCAGCACCACATAAAAATAAAATAAAAATCTTTAAAAAAACAAAAAACGAAAAAACCCTGGGCTACCCAAATGCACATGGAGGTTCTCAGTGGAGCCAAGGGAAGATTTCCACTGGCCCTCTTAAGTTTCTGAAATTCTGGCTGCCTACATTCCAGCCTTTAGTTCCACTTCACTTTATGGCCTTCTGGTTGGGAGGACCCATGCTTCCTTGTTTGAGAAGTCAGTGCTGTCTAGCTAGCCTTCAAACGATGGATGGACTCTGCTTCTTCCTTGTTCCGTCCTTGGCTTTTGTTGACATGTTGCTCAGTTTACGCACCTGGTGCAGTAGGCAACCTGGCTGGCATGGCAGAAGGAACCAGGGAGAACAAGCCAGGGTTTTGGGGATGGTTCAGGTGGGAGATGATGAGCCTATTATGCATTGTATTAGCCTGTTTTCTGTTAGTATCACAAAACACCCAAGATGGTATTTTATAATGAAAAGAGGTTTATTTAGCTTACAGTTCCAGAGGCTCAAGGGCATGGTGCCAGCCTTGACTTAGCTCTGGTGAAGGCCTCAGTGGATAGTGTCATAATCACAGGAGTGAGTATGAGAGTGAGAGATCATGTGGTGGGACAATAAGCCAAAGACTGGAGTCCGAGGAAAACTAGTTCATCCCTTCTGAGTGCATGCCTTCAATGACCTAACAACCTCCCCCTAGGCTCCACCTCCTCAACATCCACCATCTCTTAACATCCTTACATTAGGGACCAAACTTCCAACACATGAGCCACTGGGGGACAAACCACATTCCACCATAGCTCTCACCAAATGTCTTGTTCAGAAGACAGTACCTTCCATATGCTGGGGTACTGAGGTCACTCACACTAGCTCAAGAAAGACTGGCATGTGGGCTGGGGATGCAACTCAGTGGTAGAGCACTTGCTTAGCATGTTGCAAGGCCCTGGGTTCAGTCCCCAGCAACACACATACATACACACACACAAGACTGGCAGGTGGTAAGGAAAGGAGAATGTTGCAGAGGCTTCGTGGCAGGAAGCGCATCTGGGATTCATGGAATAGAGGGCGGGAGATGAGATCCTGGCTCGTGCAGTGCTGTTGCCATTGCTCCCCGCGCCTCTGCCACCTTTCCAGTAGATTCCTATTTCCGTTCCTGGGAAAGCGTCTGATTGGTTCAGCCCTACCTACAGATGGACGCTTCTTGGGGCATTCTCCAGCCCTAGATGAATCAGCAGCAGCCAGGGCAGGGGCATGGCACCATCCATGGACAGCACTGTACAGCAGGTGCACTACAGAGGGACTTGGCATAGAGGGCTGAAGTGGCGCTGAAATCCAGCCTGTGCTGGGGCATGTCAGCCCACAGCCACGGGTGCCTGTTTCTAAGGGGGCCAGCTAGCAGGGGTCAGGCTATTGTAACTTGTCAGGCTATAGGCAACACGTTTTTCTCATTGGTCCTCCAAGAGGGGGCATTTTTTTCATAGTTTGCACTATGTGCTGGCAGCTGCTGTCCCTCTAGGGACATCGTCAGAGGAAGTAGAACTGAGCTGAGGACCAAGTCTCTCCCTCTCACCCCACTGGAGGAGAGTCATCAGGCAGAGGGAACCTTAGCCACCATCGAGTTGTCCCCCACTTTCATGTTGTGGACAGGGAAACTGAGGCTCCATCAAGACCTCATCTCAGCCCTGAGCCCCAACTCAGGCCTCTGGCCCGGAGAGGCAGCGGCGTGGCAGCAGCCCTGGTGTGGGGCTGAGGATCACGTGCTCTAGCTCCCTGTGCCATATTTAGAATCGCTGGATCAGGGGAAACTTCTCCTCCCAGCCCCTGAGGATTCTTGGAAAGAGCCTCACTCTGAGGCCTGCTGACTGCCCCTCCCCTTATATCCCTTCAGAAGAAAGGAAGTGCCCGTTCTCCCCAGAGAACTGGGGGACCCCCAGGCCACTCTGAACCCCATTGTCAGGAAGTGCTTGTCAAGTCTGGCAAAGTCCCTTCTTCAGTATCAGCTCTGGTTTGGGATTCAAGAAGTTCCTTTCTGCAGGCAGGTGGTGGGGGTCATCGCCTTTACCCTCCAGGAACTTTGGCTAAACCGAGACAGACTGGCTCAAGAGTCCTCCAGCTGAGGGAAGACAGAGCTTTGCTTTTGGGACCCTGGTCTGGGGAGCAAGGAGGGAGTCACACACTTCCCAGGCCTCAGGCAGAAACCAGGGAGCCAGCTGGTGGCTGGCAGGCCCTAGACACTGGCAAGGCTTGGTACAGGGGGAGGGAAAGGAGGAAGGAGGCTCTGGAGGAAGCAAGGGGCATGGTTTGCATGTGCCTAGACTTTGCCTTGGGGGCTTGTGTCCCCTAGTCCCAAGCAGGCTGCTTCCTCACTGGATTATCAAGCCTTAACAACAGAAAAACTAAACAAAACACACAAATGCCTGTGTTGAGCCCTGGGATGTTCCAGGTGTTGAGCTGGTCCTGGCTGCCGGGGACAATGGCCCTGTGTTCCCCTGGGAGCTCTCTCTAGGCCGGGCAGCTCTTTCTCTTCAGATCTGGCACTGGCTGTTCCCTAGGTGGGCCTTGCCTCCTTTTCACAGAGGCCCCCTGCTGCAAACTCCCAGTCCCTCTCCACCCCCCTCTCTGCCTCCACCCTGCCTGCTCAGAGGCAGCCGGAGGGGCCTTCTTGCTTAGCACCAGTGCTCTGCCCTGGGTCCCAGCCTCTCAGCTTCCCTGGGGACCTCTTCCCATTGCTGCTCCTCTCTCTCCTGCGCTCTGGCTGCTGCTTTCCTGGCCCTTCCACTCTGGTGCTCTCATCCCAGGAGATTCCCTGCTTCCCTTCCTCCCCAGCTACCCGGCCTCTCCTTTTTGCTGTCAGGTGTCTTTGAACAGTTCTGTCTTGCTCATCACCTCCACTTTCTCACCATCCTCTCCTCCTCTGGTCCTCTTCTCCCTCTGGCGCTGTCCTGACCAAAGTACCCAGTGACCAACATGTCACCAAATCCAAGGGACACTTTTCAGACCTTATCTCATTTACCTGCGGGCAGCATGTGACACGCATCCATTCCCTTCTTGAGCACTTGCTTCCCTCGGCCTCTGATGCTGTCTTCCGGTTCCCCTCCCATGGCTCTGGTGAGACATCCTGGTCTGGCCGAAGGCTTCTTTTCCCTCCGTACTGCTAGGCTCCACGAGGTCCGTGTCTAAATCCACCACATGCTTGTTGGACTGTCTCAGCTATTCTGTGACCTCGACCCTGATGTCCCCCACATCTGCACCACACCACAGCCCTCTCTCTCCCTCAGGGGCACTGCTCCCTCCACAGCCCTGATCCTGGCACATTAGTTCACCCAGTTCCCTAACCCACAACAGAGGAGTCATTCTCCCTCATTGGCTCCATTTCCCATCGATCACCAGCTCTTTCTTCCCGCAGCTTTCTCCAAGCCTTCTCTCTCCTCCTTCCCACCACCACCCTGGTCAAGGCCACCCTTGTCTCTCAGCTGCATAATTGTGAAGCCCTGTGCTTAGTTTTCCTGATCAGCCCCAGGACTCTACTCCCTGCTCCATCGTGAGTGGTGGTCCTGAAACACAAATCAGATGGTGTCATTCCTTCTCTTCAAATTCTTCAGTGGCTCCCTATTGCCTTTAGGATTATGTTCAGATGCCTGAGGGTGCCACTCAAGGATCTGACCCTTTATGGCTTCCCCACTGTCCCCTTCGCTTTAAGTCCCCACTCCAAAGAACTGCTGGTCATCCTGGGCATAGACTCCCACATTTCCGTTGCTTGCAAATGCTACTTCCTCTGCCTGGGGCCGCCCTGCCCCTGCCTCGTCACTTTGGCTGACCTGAGGTCTTCTTGGGGGTCTCCCAGTTCCCCTAGTTCACTGTCATTCCCTTGTTCATCATGTCACCACCGCTGGATTGTTAACATCTCGAGACCTAGATTATTCATCTGTGGTTTTACAACGAACCTGACAAGTATAGATGATAGTTAATGTACCTGAGGGAATGTGGTTCAGAGACTTAGGCAACAACCTCTCTCCTGTTGTGGGATTCCTGTCCTTTCCCTCACCCATCAGATCCCCATCTCTTTAGCCTCCCACCATCTGTCCTTCTAGAGATAATCCCAGAGAAGAGTGGAGCATTTTGAGGACAGCAGTGGTTTGTGTTGTGTGACGATCACTGTGGCTGCTTTGAAAGGGCCACCCCTTTGTTCTGTGAAATGGGAGTAGAGGCAGGAGCCAGGCGATGGTGGCTCCGTCAGGACAGTGACACCTGGCCAGGAATATGTTCTGAAGGTAGAACCAACAGAATTTATTACAGAGCCGGAAAGTAGAGGGCAAAGGACAGCAAGGATCAAAGATAACCCAGTCTGCCTGAGCCCCTGCGTGTAATTACCAAGATGGACAGTTTCTGGGTACATGGGGAGGTGGGTTTTTTTTTTTTTTTTTTTTTTTTGAGAAACCATCAGACATCCAAGAAGAGATATCAAGTAGGCAGGTGATTACATGTGAGCTGGATTCCTAGGAGGGGCTACCATACCCCTATACCCCCATACGTGCTAAGGGCAAAGGCCACTGTAGTAAGGGAGGGCACAGGATTATTGTTTTTATTTTAAAGCACATGGATTTTAAAATGAATATTAGTTTGTTGTTATTACCCAAGAAATCCATGTTCTTAAAAAGTTCTAAAACAATTAGGAAATAAGAAGCAAAAGAAAAGAAAAAAAGCAAAACTAAAGCCCTGATCACTTAATTCTGCCACCAAAAAATGAGCCCTGCTGTCTTTTGATACATATATAAAGAGCATCTATATTTTATATTTGGGATCACATTGCCTTTGAAGTTTTATAATTGGCTTTTTTCACTTAACCTATTGTAGGTATCTGATAGATGTGTAACTATTGACATTGCAAGAAAAGTGTTGAGGAAAAGAATTTTGAATTTTGAAACAGCTTCAGTAGAACCCCCCACCCCCACCCCAGGCCCCTGCTACCTGAGCCCCCAGGGCAGCTGAGAAAGAGGCAGAAGAATTTCTGGCAAGGGCCAGAGTGAGGGCCCATAAAGGTTTGGTGGCAGCCCTTCCCAGAGGAGGGCCTCTTCTGTCCCAAACCCTGTGCCAGCTGCAGTTACCACCCAGTCACCAGCCCAGCTATGGCTGTGGCTAATGACTGGATCTGAGGAGCGGGTGCTCCTTCCCCTCCCTGTGCCCATCTTTGCTGATTAGGCTCTTGGCCGGAACTGGCCAAGGAGGCTTCCTTTTCACTCATTCATCCAAAGCCCTTTATGGACATCTGCCACTTGCCTCCTCAACCCAGGCATCTGCTGGGATGCAGCCCCAGATCCTGCCCTCCAAGGAGATATAATGGGGCCAGGGCAGAGCCGCGCCCTACACCTGTTTTTCCTCCCAGCAGCAGATAAGGAGACTGGCTCTGTGAAGGTAGATGGCACACACGAGCAAGATTTGACTTCAAGCCCATGCCCTTGCCACTTGAAACCTGAACACAAATAAAACCATGCAGAAAGTGACTCGGCCACATAGAAGGAGACAAGCACAGGGAGGAGAGAGTTTTGAAGAGGGAACTGTGGGGTGAGGGGATCCCAGGCTCCATAGAGCAAGCTGTGTTTGTGATGGGGTAAAGGGTGCATGGAGGCTCAGGTGGTGAGCTGTTTTGCAGTGTCAGCAATGGTGCAAAAGGGGGGAGATTCTGGGGCCATGTGGGGAAGGCAGGCGGATGAGTCCACAAGGAATGTATTTTCAGAGAAGCCCATCCCCTCTGGAGTCTGTTCCAGGGCATGTGCATGTTCTGCCTATCCTTGTCCCAGAGAGTCTACCCTGCGTCCTCTTTGCTGCTCTGGTAGCCCCCCCCGCACATGTGCACCTGCTTTTCAAGGCACTGCCCCGGCTTCCCCCTTCCCCTCCACTGGGAGGTTGGGAACCCTGGTTCTAATCTCTGTCCTGGCAATACCCAGGTCAATCCTTTCCATCTCTGGGCCTCAGTGTTGTCATGTATGCAATTGAGGAAGTGTTGGATGAGTTAGGTTCTGCAGTTTCCTTCCTTTCTTCTTTCCCCCTTCTTCCTGGTACTGGGGATGGAACCCAGAGTTGGTGCTGTACTCCTGAACCACATCCTTTTTTGTATTTTAGAAACAGGGTCTTGCTAAGTTGCTTAGGGCCTCGCTAAATTGCTGAGGCTAGCTTTGAACTCGAGATCCTCCTGTCTCAGCCTCCAGAGCTGCTGGGATTACAGATGTGCGCCACCGCGTCGGGCTCTCAGCCCTTTTTGTTTTGTTTTGTTTTGAGACAGGGTCTCACTAAGTTGCCCAGACTGGCCTCAAACTTGTGATTCTCCTGCCTCAACTCTGAGTTGCTGATATGACAGGTGTGTTCACCATGCCTAGCTAAATTTCCTTCCATTTCGAAACATCTGGTTCTGGGCCACTTGGTATCTTCCCACAGCTCACAGGGGAGTCCCAGGTCTCTACACCCCACCCCCCTGCACTGCCTGATTCCCCTCTTACACCCTTTCCTCTGCATGCTTCCTGATCTCTTTTCCTTCTGTAACCATCTCATTTAATTCCATAAGAGCTGATGAGGACAGGAGCAGTTGTCCCCATTCTGCAGATGAGGCCATGCTCCAGCTGCTTTGGAGTGCCTGGGGAAGGTGGTCTCTCCCTCAGTGCTGACCTGCCCTGAGCCCCTGCCTGGCCTTTGGGACACTTCTCTTAAAACAACCTTAAAACCAAGCCAGAGAAGGAGACCACGGCTAGTGGGTTTCTGACCCTGGAGGAACACAGAGCCTGTATGTTTCCACTGCCAGCCTGGACAACACTGCCACCAGCTGAGTGACCATCTCTCGGAGACACAGCTACATTGGGTGCAGTGGAGAGAGTCATGGGGTGTCTGTGAGCTCAGCAGCCTGGAGCTTGGGGGCTGCTGCCTTTGGTGACCAGCACAGAGCCCATCAATGCTTCCCTCCTCCCTTGACTACTACAGCCTCCTACCAGAGGCTCTTCAGCTATCCTGCCCCCCCCAGCTATTTAACTCTTCCCTTTATGCTGCAATTGCAGATTCTTGCTGGTCTTCAGCTGCCTGGTGCTGTCTGTGCTGTCCACTATCCAGGAGCACCAGGAACTTGCCAATGAGTGTCTCCTCATCTTGGTAAGTGCTGGGAGTCCTTGTCCAAAAGAGGCTGTGGGCTGAGGGCTCAGGTGGGGAGAGGCTTCTGGACTTTTGGTTGGAGAGCAGATTCCTGTGCTAGGTTCCCTTGGCTGCTCACTACCCCTCTCTAGGTATCATCTTCCGATTTATAGCTGGTGTAGGAGGCCATCCTGCTTCTATGTGAGGCCCTAAGATGGACCCAATAGAGACAGGAAGAGTAGGCTCCACCCCTGATCAGGACAAGCTGCCAACCCCACCTGGGCCTAAACAAAAGACATCAAACTAACACCCCTTGGAGGGAGACAGCTAATGGATAAGCTGCCCCTTTGTGTCATCCAGTTAGGGCTAAGAATGCTGGGATATCTGGGAGGGGAAGGGAGACTGAGGAATAGAAAAATAAAGGCAGTTTATGGTGCTAGAAAGGGGAGGACAGGCTCGGGCTTTCAGTTTCCTTAGAGGAAGTAGAAGCGGTCACTTCCTTTCTGGAATCCTCTTAAGTCCTAGCCCATGTAAGAACAGAGAGGTCTGGTGGAGGGTGCTGGTGCTCCTACCTAACGCAGGCCTCTGGCTGGGCTAGGCTCTGACTTGAGTCCTGGTCCTGGACCTGGAAAGTGGGCACCAGAACTGAGGCCCTGATCCCACAGGAGTTCGTGATGATTGTGGTCTTTGGCCTGGAGTACATCATCCGCGTCTGGTCTGCGGGCTGCTGCTGCCGCTACCGAGGATGGCAGGGCCGCTTCCGCTTCGCCAGAAAACCCTTCTGTGTCATCGGTATAAGGCCTTCCCCGCTTCACCTGACTCCTGACCCCAGGCCCCAGGGTTGACACCTTGACCCCATCCCTGACCCCGGCCCTGGCTACCGACACTGACTTGGCAGACCCTCCCAATCTGCTGCCTCCTAACGGCCCCAGGAGACCCCAGGTCCTGACGCGGGCTGACTGGTGACCTTGCCACTGCCCTCTCCCCCCCCCACTCCCGCAGACTTCATCGTGTTTGTGGCCTCGGTGGCCGTCATCGCCGCAGGCACACAGGGCAACATCTTTGCTACGTCCGCGTTGCGCAGCATGCGCTTCCTGCAGATCCTGCGCATGGTGCGCATGGACCGCCGCGGCGGCACCTGGAAGCTGCTGGGCTCGGTGGTCTACGCTCACAGCAAGGTGAGGCTGGAGAGGCGCGGAAGCCGGAGGGCGAGCCTGAGTTGGAGCAGAGGGCTGGCCCTGAGCGGAGCCCGGGAGGGAGGGAAAATGGAGATTGGGGACGTGGAGGGCCGGAGATTGGAAGCCAGGCAGGGCGGGGCCGGGGACAAGACCCGAGCTGGAGGCGGGGCCTACGGGGTGGGTCGGAGCTGGGCGTCAGCGCTGGCCTAGGAGTCGGAGCTTGAGGCGGTGTTGGAGGGTGTCACTTGGACACTTCTGAGTTTCGAGGGACAGCTCGCACTGCCAGTGGAGAGCTGGGATGTGGCCTGAGGGTGGGGCTGAGAAAGGACAAGAATTTAGGGTCCCAAGCCTGAAAGTGGGGTTGGAGGACGAAGCAAAGAGGGTCTGGGAGTGGAGGCTCGAGCCTGGAACCGGGCAGGTCAAAGGCAGTCCTGGGATCCTGGTGGTTTCCAGGTGAGTTAGGATTTCCTTGAAGTGAAAAGCTGAGAAAGAAAATGGACAAGACCACTGCCAGGGATTGGGGAAGGGGGCACTTTTATCCCCTTTCAGAACGCGGGCCATAGGCCATAGGGAGCCACCCCGGCCCTCAAGTAGGCACAGCTCTTCATGCTCCTTCACCTGCCCGGCAGGAGCTGATCACTGCCTGGTACATCGGGTTCCTGGTGCTCATCTTTGCCTCCTTCCTTGTCTATCTGGCTGAGAAGGACGCCAACTCTGACTTCTCCTCCTATGCCGACTCACTCTGGTGGGGGACGGTGCGTAAGGGTCTGTGCAGGGCTGCCCTTCTCCCCGGGACTCTCCCTGGAAACTTCCTGAGACCTGTCCGTTATGTCCCTGAACTCAGGGTTGACCAGGCTCATTGCCTACCTTTTAGAACTAGAGCTGGGACCCCCTTTGACCAGCCCCTATGCCACTCTGCCCCACAACCTACTCTGGTGGATTGTCCTACGTTTCCACTAGCCTCCCCACACTCAAGCCCTTGTGGCCAGCACTGGAGAGGAATCCATGTATGCTTCTGCTGCCCCCTTGACAAGTCCTTGTGACCAACCCCTCGGAGGAGACATCTGGGGATGGGGGGAGAGAACTCTTTGCTTTTGATCAGTCTTCTGTGTGTGACCCCAACAAGTTCTCATGGGTGGCCTCTGTGATCAGTCTTGTGGGTAATCATTTGTATCCCCAGATTACACTGACAACCATCGGCTATGGAGACAAGACACCACATACATGGCTGGGCAGGGTCTTGGCTGCTGGCTTCGCCTTACTGGGCATCTCTTTCTTTGCCCTGCCTGCTGTGAGTTCTGCTCTGCTGTGTTGGTGGGGGAGGTTGAGGGCAAGACTTACTCAACCCTCATCACAAATGATGGGTAACTCAGATGGGCAGGGATGGGGATACTCTTGCGGCCTCTTGTTATCTCCCCTTCCCATGTTCCCCCAACTCTGCCTTGTCCCTCTAGGGCATCCTCGGCTCTGGCTTTGCCCTGAAGGTCCAGGAACAGCATCGGCAGAAGCACTTTGAGAAGCGGAGGATGCCAGCGGCCAACCTTATCCAGGTACACGACACCCAGGAGGCCCTGTGGCACAGGCCCTATCACACACCTGCCTGGTGTGTCAGCCCCTATGTGCCAATCCATGTGGCCTAGCCTCACAACTACAACTCCCTTTGAAACTCAGAGAGGGATGTGACTTTTCTAGGGTCACATGGCAAAGCACAGACAGAGCAGGGATGCTGACAGATTCATAAACTTGCCCCTGCACCAAATGCCCAGTTTTGTGCTCGCTAGAGTTGCTCCACTGCCAACTCTGGCCCCAGTTCTAAGCAGCCTGAGTAGGTGGGATCTGGACAGGTTCCTGTGAAGACCTAGCTCTGCTGCCCTTCAGCTGTGAAGTTATCAGCCTGTACCTCTCTGGGCACATTCATTCATGCATTCCATAAGAAGCCACACAAATGAAGAGATGTTGGTCCAGGTCTAGGCTTTTGAGAACTCCAACATTTAGTGGCCAGGCAGGAAAAGAGCCAGCTAAGGAGACAGAGAAGGAGCAGCCAGAAGAGTGGGTGGGAAGCCAGGAGCATGTGGTCTTAGTTGCCCTCAGTGTGATGGGCAAACTGAGTGGCTGTGGGCTGAGGCCAGGGCTTTATTTTCTGTGACCATGTGACTAGGCATTGGCTTCTCTCCAGTCAGGGGTGTGTGCAGGAAAACTCCATGTAGGAAATGGAGCCCACCTCTGCATGCTCCTCAGCATACCAATCTCTGACCCCCAAACCTAAGTCTGACTAAGCCCCTGCTTATTTCTTTTACCCAGGTGAAACCCCCACTCCTCATCCTTGCTATCTCCAGCCACCAGCCCAGCCTTTTCTTCTTAGTGTCCCTTGGGGCACAATGGCCACTGTCCCTTGGGAGCTGGCCTTCTGAGGGGCATTGTAGGGGCAGGCTGCTGGCACTGTTCGTGCCGAGAGACAGCTGGTATTGTAGTGCCCATAATTAATGAGACAGCTCTGGCAGCTGCTCTCCAGCCCATGCCAGGGGCCTAGGCAAGCAGGAAGTAAAAATATTTCTGTCTTTGGAAGGTGCCTGGTGGTGAGGTCAGTAGTGGCAACCCCTTAAGGACAGGAGGCACCCAAAGAAGTGGGGCATACAGGGCCCAATTCTGCTTTGTCCTGCCTAGCAGTTTCCATGTCTCCCTGTTTTGGCTGATCATCCCACTCACAGTCTCTCCTTGGCTCTTCCATACCTCAAGGGAAAGGGACAGTCCTTCCTCTTGTCTGACCTTCTTTCCTCCTGCTATAAAGGAAGTCCTGAAAGTCCAGGAATACTGAGGGGTTGTTGAGTGATTTTCTTTCCTCCCATCAACCCCTCAGCATTCCTTAGCAACCCTTTTTCTCAGTTCCTAGTGACAGGCAGCTAGAAAAGACAGAGTGGAGTTACTGTTAGTAATAATTCACTCAGCATTCATTCTCCAAATATTTGCAGGACATCTACATGTACCATGCACTGTACTTGGCACTGAGATCAGTGCCATCAATTGAACACACAGTAAATAGATATTTATCAAATGTGAAGAAGGGGTTAACAGGGGAACCTGGCATTAAGTGCCTACTATGTACCAGCCACTTAGCTTTGCACTGGATAGACACACATGCTCACAGCACGCTGTTAGGTAAGAAGAATCTGATTTGTTCTACAGGGGAAAAAACTGAGGTTCTGAAACTTTGCTTAGTTTGTCCACACTTGAAAGGAGCAGAGCTGAGATTGGAAACCCACATCTGCCTGATGAAAAAACCCCAGTTCTTAGCCCTTTTCTCCAAGGTCCCTGACTCCTGTTGTTCTGCTGGGCTACCTTGGGCAAGTTGTTTCTCTCTAGGCCTTGATTTCTTGGCTGGCCTTGCTAGTGGCTATGGAGTTGGGACTGGCCTCTGGCTCTACATCCCCTTGGCTGGCCAAGGACTAGGTTCCTTAAGGGCAGAGAGCTGGTGGGGGCTGAGAGACCTCACTAATGCCCCATTCCCTCCACATATCCCCAGGCTGCATGGCGCCTGTACTCCACTGATGCTAGCAGGGCCTACCTGACGGCCACCTGGTACTACTATGACAGTATCCTCCCATCCTTCAGGTAGGTCCTTCTGGGGGTGGGAGTGGGTGGGGGGCTGGCAGCTATACCCTGGGAGAACAAGGGGCCTGGAGGTGAACAATTCAGCCCTGGAGGGTGGGGAGAGGGTGACAGCTCCATGGGGCATTTTGGGCTGGCTCTGTAGGTTCCGCCTTAGTTAGCGCCTGGAAGGTCCTCTCTCTGGCTCTGCTCTGCCTGGGTGAGAGGTACACAGGACATAGGGCCTTGGTGCAGCTCTGCCTCTCAGGCTGAGCCCAGCTTCTGGAGTGCTGGCAGTCACCGTGTTCACCCATAGGTGATGCCACCGAGGCCAGTGACACAGCCAGCTGATTCCCCTTCAGTGTTGAGTGGGGAGCACTGGTGGCACTTATCAGCCTAGAGTATTGCAGCTGGTTGAAGAGAGTGTGGAATGGCCAGGAACACATATGCCAGGGCCCGCCCTGAGCCCGCATATGTGACTGTGCCCTACCGGACCTCGGCACCCAGAAGAGAGTCTTCCCAATGGTCCTGACTGAGCCAGGGCTGCACGGGGATGGCTCCACTCAGGGGGTTATTAATAGCATCACCAAGGTGCATGTGGCCAGGTGCCTGGGCAGGCCCTGGGGCAGGAATGAAGACCACGGATCTGGCACATTCCCACGGGCGGCGGGCATGGAGTATGAGGCTGGGCCAGGCTGCTGCGCTCAGCGCTTCTGTGCACCTTTTTTGCCTCATTAGTTTTTCCAAGAGCAGCTGTTGCGTGATTCCACTTGCCCTCACCTGGCCTGCTCCCGCTCCCTCCCAGCCCTGTGAGCTTCCCAGGGGAGGGGCAGGAGAGAGGAGGCTCAGAAGGGGGCATCACACTTCCCACCCCCATCTCCCCTCCTGGCCGAGAGGCAAGCTCCCAACTCAGAGACAGGGATGGCAGCTACAGTAGAGGAAGCCTCCTTTTCAGGAGCAGCCCTATTGATCAAAGATCCCCAGGGAAGTTGGGGCAGGGGCCGTAGGGATAGAAAGCAGTGTGGGGGAGGGGAGAGAAACTGGGGTAGGGTGATCTGAGTCCTCTGGTAAGAGGGACAGAGCCTGGTTTGGATATTTGGGGTCTACTGGACCTTCTGCTGCTCCATGGGCCTCAGTTTTCTTATCCCTACAGTGGGAAGGCAGGAGAGTTACTTTTTTGGCTTATGGCAATAGGAAGTGGCCTGGAGAGTCAGGGAGCAGCTCCAGGCCCAAATTCAGTCTCCCAGAACCCAGCAGCAGCTGTGAATGCCACAGGGGAGAATAGCTGGGCTAGCTGACCTGTGAAATCTCCATCCTTGGCCTGTCTTCCCTAAAATTCAGAGTCAGATCAGGAGGGTAAGGATTTCAGGGCTGCTGTTGGTCTTCCAGCAGGCACAGTGCCACTGTGCCTTGACGAGCAGAGAGTCAGCTGAATTTGAGCTCCTATTTGCCGCCTTGTGCGGGTGCTCTTGAGTTGTGCCCAGTCTGCACAACCAAACCTGGTGTCCCTGAGGATTTCCCAGGAACTGAGTGTAGAAAGAGAGGAAGAAAGCCCATGCCTTCCATCTTCCACCCCTGCCTGTCCTGGTGTGGCCTGGGAGTATGTAAGCATCCCCACAGAGCAGGACCTGGTGGGGTCTGAGCTCAGAAGCTCGGAGCCCACTAGGTGAGGGGGTGGTGCCAGGGCCCTGCTTGTGGCTGATGGTGCCCGTCTCCTGCAGAGAGCTGGCCCTCTTGTTTGAGCACGTGCAACGGGCCCGCAATGGGGGCCTACGGCCCTTGGAGGTGCGGCGGGCGCCAGTACCTGATGGAGCGCCCTCCCGCTACCCGCCCGTTGCCACCTGCCACCGGCCGGGCAGCGCCTCCTTCTGCCCTGGGGAAAGGTAGGGGCCCCCTGGGTCGCCACCTCCTCTTGCTTCTCCTCCTATTCTTCCATTCTCTGTCTTACCCTCTCTCAGACCTGCCTCCAGCCACTCTGTCGGTGTCTGGGCCTGTTTTAGGGCCTCCTGGGCCTCTTCATGAGGCCTGGGCAGTTGTTGTCAGATGGCCAGACAGGTATAGACTGAGGGCCTCTCTGGAGAGGCCAGGCTGGACTCACTTTTTTGTTTCCTGGGACTCCAAGAGTCTGAGTGGGAGAGATGTCCGCACCATCCTTCCCTGTCACCTCCCCCATTCATGCCATTGTCCTCTTTCTTTCTCTGTTTCCACATTCCCCTCACTCTTCCATCCCTGCACCCCCATCCCTCCCGGGAAGCTGGAGAGAGGAGGAGGCCGCTGGCCACAGGTGCTTACGGCTCAGGTAATCGTGGGCACCATTCTGGGGTGTGAGGGCAGGGTACCCCCTCCCCAGCATGTTGCTCTAGGAGGGGCTTGACCCTGCAGTCGCCTCTCGGGAACCAGATGCCAGCTGGAAAGAGAGTTCTGTGACTAAGACCGCTGTGGGACCTTCGTAAACTCAGCCAGCGACTAATGCTCTTGTCTCATACAACCCTTTTCCACAGCTTTGCTAATCCCAGCGGGTGCTCCTGGGATTCTCTTTTCTTTCTTACTGAGGTACTCTTTGCCACCCGCAACTGTCTCTTTCCTCTTGACCTGTCCCTCCTGGAGCTTTTGCATTTTGAAAGAAGAACCAAGAAAAAACAATGCTTGGCATGTCCTGACACGTGTTCATAAATGGGGGAACGCCAGACATGTTTGGATAAGGGCAGCCCGTTCACTCACAGCATGGGGAAAAGCGGCCGCTTCTCTAGACGTTTAGCTTTGAGGTCAAGGGTTCAGTCCCCTTCATACCTTCCCCTGTCCTTTACCTATTTCTTTGTTTTGCCTCATCCTCACATGTCATCACTGAACCAACCAGATAGGCATCTGGGCTTTGAGCCTCAGGTGTAATTCTGAGCCCCAAGCCCAGAACAAGGGATCAGGGAAAAGGTGCTGTGGAAGCTTGCCTCTGCCACCTGATCTGTGTGTCCTTGAGAAAGTCATCAAATCACTCTGTTCCTGGCAGAAAATCAGTGATGTTCAGGCTGATTAGGAGCTCTGGGTTCTCTGAGTTTCTAGGCTGAAAAGGTCTGGAGGATGGAGTGATGGAGTGTTTTAGTGCAGGCTGTGTGGGGTGTCGCATCCCTTCCCTGTTCTTAGGGCATTTCTGGGCCAGGGGCTGAACAGGAAGTGGGGAGAGAAAGAGAGTCTCTCCAGGTCTGGAACTGGAGGGAAGGGAGAGGAAGCATGACTGGCCAGGCCAGGCTGGGAACTCCCTGGAAGAAATGTCCATGACGTAGGATCACTTGGATTCTCCAGCACTACCTGAAGACTCTTCATCATTCTCCCTATCCCTACCAAACTACAATTCACATGCAGAAATTCAAAAGTTTTGGCATTCCATTAACCATGGCAAGAGCATGGGCTCTCTGCAGCTTCTAGGTCACTCTGGTCTCACCTTGCCTGAATCAGAAGGCATTGGGAATGGAGGGTAGCCTGGACCTGGCACCTGCAGCACCCCCCGTGTCTTCTATGGGTCCCTGATCTCACTGAGGCACAGAAACAGGTTGCAGCTGAGGGCTTGGCTATCACTAACTCCCAGCCCATGTCTGTCTGCCCTGGAGTGTCTGTGTGTCTGGAGCTCATGGTGATGGTGGTGGAGTGTCCCTTCCTCCCAGGGACCCTGGAGAGCCAAGCTGTGTCTTCTAGGTCAGTCCTCAGGCTCAGGCCAAGTGGCCTTGTCCTTAACCTTGGCTGTCTGGGTCTGATGGGGTAGGTACTGCAGCTGGGACACCCACCAGATGCATACCTACACATATACACACCTGGTTGGCCACATCCCCAGTGATGCTTGGGGATGGACCCAAACTAAGCATGTTCCCAGAAAGTAGAACTCCAAGAAGCAAGACTTCTTGGGGGATGGCCAAGGGATGGCATTCCCTTTTAGGATTTTGTGATGAGTTGCTCAAAGTGTGGTCTCCTGACTGCCTGCATCAGCATCTCATGGGGTGCTTGCCCAAAAGGCAAATGCCTAGCCCTCTCTCCACACCTGTGGAGTTGGATTGGAGAGGAGGCCCAGGATTCTACGTGTTCACAATGCTCCCAGGAGGTCCTTATGCAGACTTTGAGAACTTCTGCATTTTGGGGATGGGGCTAGGGGATGACTTGGGTGGGGTCCTTCTTTCCCACCAGCCACCAGAAACTGGCGCCATCCTGGCAGCTCCCCAAGCTCCACCCACCTGTCCCTTTGTCACTAACCTCTGTTCGTGTCTTGTTCTCAACTTTCCAGCCAGATGTTTAGTAATAAACGGAGTTTCTTTCGGATCCACGCCAGCTGGAGACCGAGGTACCCCCTCGCCTGCTCCTCCTGTCCCCTCTCCTCCTCGTCCCCCCAGCTTCGGGGGCTGGAGAGGGGGACAGGATGGGCCATGGACAAGGTGCATGTGCCTGCCGCCTGCCGTCTGCCTTGGGGTCCTGATGAGTCCCTTGCCTTCCTGCTGATGCCTCTGCCAGGTCTGGGGCATGGGCCCAGTGTGCTGGAAGGGACACTTGCAGGAGCCTTGGGGATGCGTGCTGGCTCTGCCGCTGACCCCTGTGGTTTTTGGTCAAATTGCTTCCTTTCTTTGGATCTCAGTTTCCCATATGTGGAATGGGCAGATTGAACTAGAGGCTCTCTGAGGGTCTTTCCCACTCTGACTTTTGCTGGGCCTTGGGTTTAGCTTCCTGTCTCCCTACTGCCTACCTGGGAACCCGGCAGATGCCTTAAGGGACTGCTGGGCCTGGCACCTCCGTAACTCCAGATCCCCAGTTTTAGCTGCATCACCATGACATTCATGGTACCTGCTGTGCCAGGACCTGCTTTGTGCCCTGGGGACACAGCGATGAATAAAACATGGTCCCCGGAGAGTTGCAAAGAGTAATTGCAGTCCGATGCAGTGAGCGGATAAAAGGAGGAAGCTGAGGGGCTGTGAAGCCTGAGTGAGGCACTTAACCCAGAGGAAGCCCTGGGAGGGGTAGCTGTTAGCAGGGACACCCAGGCTAAGGGAGCAGCATGGACCAGGCCAGTCCAAAAAGAGCACGGCCAAGGGAAACAAGTGCATCGCCCGGTCTGGTCGGTTCTGAGAGTGGGATGTCAGAGCTGAGGTTAAGCCCCAGTGGGGCTTCATCTTGTTAGCATTGTTTGGCACTTGGGTTTGTGGATCCTTGGTTTCCCTAAGGTGCCTCTGGAGCCTTGTGGTAGCAGATGAGGAACAGAGCCCCTGGCTGTCATGTGCTTCTGTAGAAGAGCAGCATTTTTGAGAAATGTGGGTTCTCCATCACAGTCTGGTCCCCACTGACTGGCCATGTGTATGTGGGCAAGTCACATAGCTTATCTTTGCCTCTGTTTCCTCAGATATGAAATGCAGATCATTTTTTGTTTTGGTTTGTTTTGTACTGGGCATTGAATCCAGGGGCACTTTACCCCTGAGCTACATCCCCAATCCTGAAATGCAGATCATATATGCAGTATAGCCACACTAAAACTGCCTGGCTCCTGTAAAATTGACCTCATTCAATTTGGTACATTTGGCAGTTAAGATCTTACTTTGAAAAACAGTTTGGGAACCATGGCTGTAGGAAATGGGGACACACTGAAGGGTGAAGCTGAAGAGACTCCAGGTCAGGTCTGACCCATTGCAAGACTGGCTGTGGTGGGCAGGATAGACAGAAGGGCAAGGGTGGGACAGAGAGGCCAGTTGCTTGCCCAGTCCCTGAGGAGGGGCCATGTGCAGTGGGACAATGGGAAGGCTACTTTTGGCAGGCAGAGGATGAATCCTAAAGAAATTCCTGGTGCAAATGAGTTCCAGGGTGTGAGTCCAGCAGGGCAGTCAGAGGACAGTCAGTGGCAGAGCTGGCACTCCTCAAGGACAGCCATAGTCAAGCTCACCCCATCCTTCTCCTAGGCACCAACAGAACCATTAGACCTCAGTTGCTCACTTTGACACCTTTGACATTTTGAATCAGACAATTCTTTTGCTTGGGGCTAACACATGCTTTGTGGGATGCTTAGCAGCATTCCCAGCCCCTACCCATTAGATGCCAGGAGCACCAATGCTATGACAACTACAGATGTCTCCAGACATTGCCAAATGTGCCTTGGGGAGCAAAACTGCCCCAGTTGAGAACCACTGCCCTCGCCCTCACCCTAAGTACTTGTCCTGGAAAAAAGAACACAATCTCTGAGGCGGAGAAAATGGCCCAGGACTTGCCCTGTCCCAGGGGAGCTTTGTGACCTCGGGCAAGTTGTTTCACTTCTTTCCTTATTGGTAAAACAGGGACGGAGATTCAGAGCCACTGCATGACGTGGCGGAGAGGACTGAAAGCATTGAGGCAGGCAGGTGGGACGCTGCGTGCTCCAGTGAGCCTGGGAGGGAAGGAGCTCTTTGGGGCCCACTGTGTGCCAGATTTCTTTCCATTTTCTTTGAGCTTTCAGGCTCCAGAGAGGCTGACGTGAGCTGTTTTCTGGGCCCTGCCCAAGGAGCTGGAATCCAGGGCTACTCCTGGTAAAACTGTCTTCTTGCATTAAAGAAGAGCCCAGGGCCTCTGACTGGCTGGAAAGTTACAGAACCCCCACAAACTAGTCTGGAAGCTCCCTCTGCTGTCACAGAATCAGAGCTGGAAAGGGACCTTTCAAGGCCTCTAGTGCAAGCCACAGACTCCTTCCTCCAAAAGTTTTGCTGAGTGTACACTCAGCCTTGTTTGCATACTTCTTGAGATAGGGAGGTCACCCCTTCCTTCCCCAGAATGCCCTTGGTGCCTGATATGCTGGGTGCAGCAATCCAGAGTTCCAGGCCCTTGACTGGAGCTCAGGGCCTTTTCCAGCCCTCTCTCTTCCTCTCCAGCTTGGAGGAGTGGAAGACAGGGGCCGGGGTTGCACGGATGGGTGGGGTGGTGGGGTGCTTGCTAGCATGAGGAGAGCCTGCAGGAATGGCTCTGCAGCAGAAAGTTGGGGAAAGCCAACCTTAAACTTTGGTTGGAATCTTTGGGATGTGTCAAGGGGATCCTGGGCCAGCAAAGAGCATGCTGGATTGAGAGACATCCCTGACCTTCCCTTCTGATATCTGAAGGGCCCAATCCTTGACCTTTAACCTCTCCCCTCTGGGCAGAGGCCTCTCCCCTAAGGATGGCCTTATATCTGGGCCACCTTCTCAAAGGTGCCCCTGGTTTCAAGATCTCTTACCTCAGCAGCTGGGCTCTATACCCTCCACCCCATGCCCTGGGCATGGGGAACCCTGGTATCCACCCAACATTGAAACCAGAATCTATCCTCTGCTCAACCCTTGATCTGAAAGTCCTTGAGAGTAGGTGACAGTCTCCTTCCTCAACCCTACCCCACCTCAGGCCTCCTCTGAGACTGGTGCCCCTCTGAGCTGGCACCCCAGGCAGTGTAGGCCCTAAACCGGAGTCTTCAGGGATCCTCCAGTGGCATATGGCAGCAGGCGAGGCAGCCATGATGCCACAGGGCATGAGGTGGAGGACGTTGGCATAAGTCCCACCCAAACAGCAACAATGTGGTCTTTGAACCTCTTGGACACAGAGTTACTCTACCAGGTACTGGTTAATCAGGGTCTTTCATGGTGAACCCAAGGCCTCCCCTTCCTGTCTCTCTCCAAGGTTTGGGGGATGTGGTGGGGGGCTGGGTGCAGTAAGGGGAGCCTAGAGAACGCGTGTCCAGATATGCATTTGTATGTTCAGGTGCATACAGACAGTGTAGGCTGAACAGGAAGCTGAGCAGGCAATGAAGGGGGGAATCTTCTAGGGAGACCCAGGACCCCATGGGCAGGACATGGGTCCAGGTGAGCAGAACTCTGGCAAGGGAGACCACAAAACAGGCTATCACCATAGATCTTCACTGGGAGGGCAGGTGCCAGGCATGTCCTAGGCATACAGCACCTAGACTCACAGGGCCTAAGCCCTCAACAGACATCACATTGCCCACATCCACCAGCACATCGCACAGAAGCCTGTGTGATGGAGATGTGATTTTGTAGAGCTTACCTGCACCACTGTGTCAGGTCCTAAAATCCTGACCTGACCCATGTGGGATCAGAGAGCTCCAGCAGTGGGGAAAGGAGAAAATACAAACTGACACACTTACACACACACCATGTGTGTACACCCTCTACATGTGCCCCCACATTGTCACATGTGCACACACATACCTCCTTGACTCCACCCAGCCTGTCCCTGGTACAGTGAGGACGGGAGGCCTGCCTCAGTGTGCATGGCCAGGTGAGCTCCCCCATCCCACAGCCTACCTGTGCCCAACAGGATTGCCGCCTCCACCCTCCAACCACCCACCTGGGCCAGGCCCAGATCCTTTGTCCTCCTGTCTGTCTCTGATTCCTTCCTGGGTTTCTCTCAGTCCTTCCACTCTAACATCTGTCTCCTGTGCACCCTTATCTGTCTGGGCAAAGAGGGGTGGAAGGTGGGACTGGGGATGGGATGTGCTCCAACTGACCTCAATTCAGCTTCTTTTTGAAGTCAGGGCCCCCCACCTTGTTCCATCCTAGAAAGTCTGTTTGGCGGGGAATCCAGACCCAATAGTCACCCGCAAGTCCTAGATCAGCTTTGTACCCACTCACCTCCTGCCCCAGCACCAGCTAACTTGGCTCTCTCCCCAACCTACCCTGCTCTGCTAGCAGCCGGATGGGCATCAAAGACCGCATCCGCATGGGCAGCTCCCAGCGGCGGACAGGTCCTTCCAAGCAGCACCTGGCACCTCCACCAATGCCCACCTCCCCAAGCAGTGAGCAGGTGGGTGAGGCCACCAGCCCCACCAAAGTGCAGAAGAGCTGGAGCTTCAATGACCGCACACGTTTCCGGGCCTCTCTGAGACTCAAACCCCGCACTTCTGCTGAAGGTGAGCTCTCAGAGGTTTGGGGTCCAGAACCTGCTGAGGGTGGCAGGGGTGGGGATGGACTCTGATCTTCTAGTCTATAAGATGGACATCATAACATTTGCTTTTCTGTAATCTGGACACCAGATTGTTGGAGATCAAATGAGAATGTAGAGGGTGGCATTTGGCAGGGGTTGAGAGCACAGGCTTTGGAGCTAGGCTGCTTGGACTTGAATCTTGGCTCTGTCATTTGAGCAGGTGACCTAATTTCTTTGGGCCCTACTCCACTTACCTCACCTGTAAAATGGGGACAATAATAGTACCTGCTTCAAAGGGTTGTGAAGAATGAGATAATCCATAGAGAGTGAACAGAAGAGTTTTTGGAATATGGTAAGTCCTCAATTAAAAGCTAGATAACACTGGGCACTGTGGTGCACACCTGTAATCCCAGTGGCTTGGGAGGCCGAGGCAGGAGGATCACAAGTTCAAAGTCAGCCTTAGCAACTTAGTGAGGCTCTAAGCAACTCAGCAAGACCCTGTCTTTAAATAAAATATATAAAAGGGCTGGGATGTAGCTCAGTGGTTAAGCACTCCTGGGTTCAATCCCTAGTACCAAAAAAAAAAAAAAAAAAGGCTAGATAACAATGAATGTACCTTGGAAGGAGCAGAAATCCACATTTCAGGAGTCCTGATGGGGTTCTTTCATTTGCTTCTCCCATGACTCCGTTTTCATTCCCACTTTTCAGACGTAAAAATGGACATTCTCAGCTCATGAGTGGCAGAGTTCCTGTCCTCCCAGAGGCCCATCCAGTTCCAAAGCCCAGGCTCTCTGCCCGTCTCTCTTAGCAGTCCAGCCTGCAGACATGAGGCTGGTATCTGGGGGTGGGAGGGTCACTTTTCAATTGTTGGAGGGGGACTGTTTTGAGTTCTAGTCCTGCTTGCAACTCACACTATGACTTAAACATTGGCCAGTTCTGTGCCTCAGTGTCCTCTTCTGGAAAATGGGAGGGTTGGACTGGGTCCCCTGGCAGACTGTTCTTAGCTACAGAACATGCTGCAGGGCCCCAGGTGGGGAAAAGGGGTGTGAGTGGACGAGGATGGAGGATGAGGACAGGAGGCATGTTGTTCTTGGAAGGTGGGGGTAGCCAGGCCACCTCTGCCTGTGCTGCATCAAGATGTTGCTGGCTGACAACTCAGCCTTTTCCTGGAAAGTTACAGAAGATACAAACTAGTCTTTGGGAGGTGCTGGCCCATAGGAACCTGAGCATAACTGGTGCCAGGGACCTCTGTTCCTGCCTACTCATGGCCCCTCCTCTTGGGGGGTGAGGGCAGTATCTTGCAGGGCAGAGTGCCAGCCCCAGAAGAGTGGTTTCTCTCATCCTGATTTTAAGGGCCTTGCTTCCCCAGGTGCACAGCTGGCCAGAGGAGCCCTCCCTGAGCCTCCTTTCCTCTTAGCTGGAGGATAAGATGATGCATGATTATGTGCAAACTATCAGGTGCCCTTTCTCCGGGGCTCCCTGTCCTGTATGGAGGGGCAAGTGGGACTTCCTCCAGGGCTGTGAATCACATTTGCCCTAGGTCAGACCAGGTACACCCTAAAGCATCTATCACTCATCTGGCACCAGGCAGATGTTTGCTTTTTTCTGACTACGGGGGCAGCTGGGGATGTAGACTGGGTTTTTCCATCCTGGGTAGGGTAGTGAGGGGCAGAAGCGAGGGAGGCAGGAGCCTGGTCTGCCTTGTGCCTCCAAAAGGTTCTGGGCCTTTCTGCGCCTGTCTTATTACTACCTCCATGGAGGTGGGGGTTGGAGTGGCCTTTTCCACTGCTGTCCCTTGAAACACATGGCTGCCCCTATCTTCTCAGAGGGCCCCTCAGAGGAAGTAGCAGAGGAAAAGAGTTACCAGTGTGAGCTCACAGTGGACGACGTCATGCCAGCTGTGAAGACAGTCATCCGCTCCGTCAGGTGAGACTGACGCCTGAGGTGAGCACCCCTTCCCATCTGCCACCCTCTGCTGCTCCCCATCTGGGCCCGCTCTCATGGCCATGCCTGGCCTAGCTCCCAGTGTGCCAGACGCTGCCCGCCTGGAGATCGGGCAAGGTGGGAAGGTGGCATATGGCTCCCTACAGGGTTTGCTCTTTCATATCATGCCCAGGGGGCCAGGCTCCAGTGGCGCAGCTGCCCATCATGGTCCCTGTCCTCACACATGCAGTACCCTCCCAATCTTCCTGCTCTGCATGCTTCTCTCCCCTTCTGTCCCTTCTCTGTCTCCCACTTCGTGTCAGCCTCTTAGTTTCTCTTTCTAGCATTATCAATGCCTGCCTGTTTCTCCTGGGGTTTGTCTATGCACCCTTTCCCTGCATCTCTCTTATTCTCAGCTTCCTTTTGTCCTAATGTCTCAGACTCTGTCTCCTGGGGTGTCTTGGCCTGTTTCCCCCAGGACTTCTTTAGATCAATGTTTGTCAAACCACAGGTCAAGATGGTTTGATATCAATTTAGGGAAACCAAGTTAGTGGTCCTTGGTCAACATTTTAAAAAAATATGAGA